>JAZGTH010000032.1:3170000-3460000 GCA_036877525.1 Chromobotia macracanthus | reverse complement strand
CTTTTATCAATTCATCAGAAAAATGTTTGTACAAAAGGCATTTCCATGTAAGTGCAAGTTGCTGGGTTTGACAAGATTTTGTGATGTTCACAGAAACAAAGTTTTAAAAGATATTCATAAATTTTGGCTAAGACGCAGAGTTTTCACAAACTGTATCATTTCATGTATCATCAGGTTACTTATACAAATATTATAAAATATTTTTCAACAGTATATTTCAGGTGGAAATTCTGGCCACAAAGCATTCAGTCTTTTTGTTTTTTCTTTTGTTTTTTACTTAAATGAAATGGGAAATTAGTTACATTACTGGATATAGTTGTAAATTTTGGGACAGGGTGTATGTCTATAGGTTATCATATTTTAACAGGTTATTTATCCTACATAATTAATGAAACTTCCAAATACAAATCATATTATGTCAACACACCCGTCTGTATTTTTGGGTGAACAACTCTGTGCTCGGATATAAGATGACCTGCGAGTACACATGGCACAATCACCTGATGGGCAGTGACCAGGAGGCAGTGGAGGCCATCGTGAACCAGCACAGCTTTGAGAACGATGCTGCATATGGCCAAACCAAACTGTTTGTGAGAACCCCTCAGTCCCTCTTCACCCTGGAGCAGGATAGAGCCGCGGGCTCATTCCTATATTAGTGCTGTTCTTAAAGAAGGTGACAAATGCTTTGTTATCCCTGTTTTCTCTCTCTGTTTGTCAGTTTCCGAGTTGTTTATTGTTTCCCCTGAGTCAGGCACTGTATCTCTGCTGCCTCCTGTCTCCTTCTCCCTGTCTCTCTTTCTCTCTGTCTTGATCATCTTCCCCTTTCATCTCCATGTGTTGTGCTCTCTCTCTCTCTCTCTCTCTCTCTAGCTGCCTCACTTAATCATTCCTAACTTCTTACATTTGAATGTGTTTTCAGACATGACATGACAGTGGAGTGGCATCCTTACACCTAGAGATCAGTTTGTGCTTTAAGTTTTTAATCTTGCAGAGCATAAATCTAGATTTACACTCACATCTGCATTTTTATTTGTTTATAGGAATGTTTTCTCATTTTTCAAAGTAGATACATTTGTTGCATGTTATAAATCTATATTTGTTTGTATAGGTACATATAAATATTTAATTTAAATATAGGCACAGATGCAGAAATCTGTTCATTTTGCTAGATTGTCCTATTCCTTTATCCTGTGTGTAGACTGGAAGGGACTCTGATAACAGTAATTGTGATAATGACTGTGATTGGTGAATCTTTCTTGTGTTGCGTATATTATTTATCTGCTGATAAATAATAATGAAATCTGCTGATTTCAGTTTTGTCCCACTTAATGCTACAGGATGACTCAGTCAAAGCTCAATGCAGCAGAACAGATGAGATTGTCCACCAGCTGCCATGTCTCTATCCACCTGACACTCCTGTTGAAATGATGGAATCATCACGTGTGTTGAAGAAATAGAGTCTGCACTGGCCCCTAAAAACTGCTTGTCTCGAATAAGGGATCTGGTATTGTTTTGTCCCTCTGCACTGGCTCAGAGAATCTTTCTTTCTTAGAATTTTCTTTATGACGACTGGTGGTTGCATCCAAAGCTGATGATGACAGAAAAGACATTGAATCAGTTTTGAATCTTGTAAGATTTTTGAACAGAGACTTTGTGCTAAGTTTGTGTTTAGGCAGGTTATATACATTATGAAAGTCAAGACAATGGAAAGGTGGGCTGGTTTTGATTCAAATTTTTCCTTGTTGTTTTGTTTGACCTCTCTCCCGATCTCTCTCTCTCTTGTTCTCTCTCTCTCTCTCTCTCTTGTAGGACTATGCATCTCATCAGGTTCACCCTTTTTTCTCAAAGTATTTGTTCTTCTTTTGTCACAGCCAAGCTCCAATCTTCCCTTTTTCCTTAGCTGCCCCACTGTCTACTTTTCCTTATAGTATTGCATTTTTTTTATTAAGGATACATATAATACTGACTGATAATTTTGGCCAAAACAAAATGAAAGGAAGCATAGCTCTGCATTGTTTTGTTTGGTACAGCATTCATGCCTGGAGTGCACATTGTTTACATATATGCACAGAGCGTTTAAGGCATTCAGTTTGTCAGTTTGTGTGTATCCTGGGATTGAACCCATAGCCTTGACAAAGGCAACAACTAGTTGAGTTACAGAAACATTTTATCCCATGTTATATTTTTCTCATATTTCATCATTTTTTAATTCTTTAAATTTCTGTGTGTTTGTGCAAGTCTGGAGGGAAGCATTAGTATGGATGCGCTGTAGGAAGATCTGAGTGAAGGCTTACTTCTGGGAGATGGAGAAACGATTCGCCAAAGTTCGAAACATGTCCGACTATGACATGAGCATGGAGTGGCCGGAGACCCCTGCAGCCTTGATGCAGTTACACAGGATCACGCAACAACTCTATTAATGATATGTCATCATGGCTTTTGCCTTTTTTATGTTTTAATGTGTCTTTCCACTCACTCTCTCTCTTGCTGTGTCTCTCTCAGATGGTGGGCACGACAGCTCATCAAAAACATCCCCCAGTCAGATATGGCAGAGATGAGAGCCAAAGTAGCTGCTTTGGTGGTTATAATTGAAGAGAGATTGAACTGGGGCTACAGTCGGGCCTGGTAGAGAGACTATCTGGCCAATGTAAGACTGTTATTAATAAAAAACACATATATTTTTGTAAAGTCATGTATATACTCATAGTGATACTCTTTGCTTGAGAGAAATTTGTGGCTGCTTCGGAACACCTTGCCTTTGCATATCGTGCAGTTTTATACATTAATTAAGCTTATTAAAGTTTAAATCACAATAAAGTTTAAAGCCCAATGGTGTATCACTCCTAAAAAAAACTCTGCCTAGTTCTGCTGCACATTTTTGTGTACTACAGCGCACTACAGAATTGAAGCATTGCCTTTATCATCATAAAATGAAGAATGTTTTTTGATAGCAGACTTTTTAGAAAAATGGTAAAAATGTTTAATCTGTCATTACAAACGTTAAGAAATGTAGGTTGTAAGTACAGATGTATCTTTTTCTTTCTAAAGAACAACTCAGCTTACGCACAGTTAGTAGGTTCTTAAAAACAGCATTTTGTTGTTTGGAAAATCAGTTATAAACTGTAAGGTAAACTGAGGTAAATTGTCCTCAGTTTCTTTTGTCAGACTGTAGTCATGTGTTTTTCACTTGATTGATTTTGTTACCAGCGGCATTTGCTCAAGGACACCAAAGTGAAGAAAAAACATTCTTGAATAAAAGTCGAGAGCCCTGTGGCTCCATCTAATTCTCACTCCATGGGTGTGAAATTGTGGTGTGGTGTGTTTTCTTTTGTTTGATTAGAGTCTTTGAGCTTTGTGATTTATACAGTATTCCAAGACGAGAATAAAGAAATGAATATAAATGACTTTTCTGGCAAAATTATACTCAGCTGTGTGAGACTCATTGGAACTTTTGTGCTTCACAACATGCATTTTCTAAAGCTCACAAGACACACGTCCAACAGCCGTCCCTGTCATCACAGTTTACCGACTGTGGCAGATGAGTTTTCAAAGCCCTTTGAAGTTGTCAGATCATCTACATGAGTCAAAAGATTATTCATGAAGTGCATCTGGTGTTGCAGATAAGGTGCTGTCTGTTTGACGCATCAGCGGAGTAAGCTGCTGACAGCGATGGTGGTATTGTCAAATCCGTCATGGTCTGATTTGAATTGGCATCATGGAAATGATAAAAACACAAGTGTGCATGTTTGTAATGTGAACTTTTTCAGTTTTGTATGTCATGAATGATATAATATGTCTCTCAACCACAGACGAAGGACTTGCTGCTGACAAGCTCCAACTTTGTACGAATCACTAAGGAACTGAAGAACAAGGACCAGTACAGCCAGATCCTCTTCTCATGCTTTGTCAGGATGGTAAGTTACTGTGCTCTTTTTAATTTTTTCACTGGTATGGCAAAAACTGTGCATTTGTTTACCCAAAGCTTTAAACAAGAAGAAATGTGGAGTTTAGGTGAACCAACGTAACAACAGTGTGAATGCAGTAAGCAAGCAATATGAACAAGTAAAACAACATTACAAATGTAATCTAAATAAAAACAGTATTACAAACTAAGAAAGTATAACAGACTTAAAGCTGCAATCCATAAAATTTTGTGGTTAAAAATAAACAAAAATCCATTATTGAGCAAGTACATAACAGACAATTGTTCAAAATGATCTCTGTACCTGATTAGCAATGGTAAGTTTATAATAATGATTTATAATTTGAGCGTTTTTTGCAGGAAATGTTAGTTTGACTTAACTCACCTGCCTGGTTTTGTCACATCCATTAAAAAGAAGACCCAGCTACTAAATCACGTGTGGGTGCTTAGGATAGTTTGTACCATGTTGCTTGTAATTGCAAATTTCAAACAGAGATGGCAATAGAGAAGCAAAGGTTACAGATTGCAGCTTTAACAAAAAATAAAGGAAAAAAATTAAAGTAGCATACACTTACTAACAAATAGTAATTAGAAGGAAAATATGAAAAATAGATGTTTCTCTCTCACACACACTCATTCACTCTCAAAGTCTCAACATGATCCCCTGTGACCAGAGCCAAAATGGAGATCATAAGCACAGCAGAGTGTTCAGCACTTCACTGCCTTAAGCAAAGAGCTTTAGCTTCTGCAGAATGTAGAATTCACTGTATCATACCTCTGCAGCTACTGAGATGCTGGTCCAGTTTATCTTCCATCCCAGTGCCACCCAACCACACCACAATCCACTTCCACTGGCTGTTTTTAAAATGTGCTGTAGTAGTGCAGCATATGTTGCATATGAGGTTGCATATGAAAGTCCTGAATATCATTGTCACTTATAACTGTAAATGAGGTGCCTTGTTTTACTTTTTTTACCCTGTTTTCTTCTGATCTCTCATTTCTTTAGCTCAGCTAGTTCAATAACACAAAGGACAGAGCTCTGCTCAGCACAGACAAGCACGTTTACAGACTGGAACCCAATAAAAACTTTAAAGTGCAAAAACAAATATCTCTTGCTTCTGTATTTTATATTTATGTGCAATTGCTGGCACACGCTTTTACATGCATGCACAAACAGTACAGTTATTAGCTGGTTAGAATTGCAGCATCGGAAAGCTGGCACAAATCTTGGTGTCCGTGTATTATCATTGTTTGGGTTTGTTTTATGCAACCATGCAATGTGGGTCAGCGCATCTGTCTGCTGCAGTCAATCCATCTGTCTTTTGGACCTCATTACTCATTTTAGTGTATGGTTATTGTGATAACCTGGTCTAAAACCAGGTCAGGATTTTTATTAGTGAGAACAAATACGTCATATGACCAGCCACAACACAGCCTTTAATAGTGTAATTCACAAACTTCTGCCTGTGTCTGAGTGACCAGAACAGTGTGTGTATGTGACCTACATTCTGTCTAGGTTTGTGATGCAGGATGAGAAAGGGATTTGGTCACACATTGCAGCACTGCAATGTGCTGTAACCCCTGACCCCCTGACCCCACACTCCCCAATGACCCACAATCTTACACATACAGACATCAGATTTGCAGTTTTATCCAACTGTATGTTTTAAACATATGTAGCATGAACAAGATCAGATGTCCCAGGGAGAGAGAGAGAGAGAGAGAGAGAGAGAGGAGAGGGAGAGGCGATCAGGCAGTTCGTCAAGAGCTGCATGTTAATACCAAATCATCCAAATTATTCACATGTAATCTTTAACACATTAAAGAATCTAAAGACATATAAAAACATTCAATGATATATAGTAGAAAAATTATGTACTATAATGTGGGAAAAAGTCACTTTTTGGATTAATAATTTAATTTTGGTGCATTATGATAATGTCTGATAACACAAATTACTGTTATGTTTAAAATACTGTACAATTAAAATAAGATACAGATTACTTTTGTTTACAATGTAAACAATTTTTTTTGCATTTCAGTGATGGTGGGAAAGAAGATATGTTAAATTGTTAGAAACATGTCAATGCGAAAAATTGCATTTTGTATAGGAAAAAAAGATATCTCTTGTTCAGTGCTGCAACAATCTCTCAGCATTCCTGCATGGCCGGCAGCCCTGCACCTCACTGCTCACCATCCAAGTGCGTAATCTGAACTTCCAACCCTCTCAGTTCAACTGGACCATATTGGACAGGTTCAGGCAGTCCCAGACGGGTACATTGTTTTGTGACAGCCCAGTGCATTGTGGTTTTAATCTCATTTCAACATAGACTGACGCACTACTCTGATTAACACAAAGACTGGTTGTGTCATCTGATTCAGAGCAGCAGACACAGGCAGGGCAGCCCAACACGTGATGCTCTTTATGAATGTGAATGAAAGTGTTTGGTGGTTCTCTTCTTATTTCCACTTAAAATTATAGAAGCTCAGGTATCCCAGTAGCTTTAACCTTTAAAAAAAGTATTTTACATGTTGCATTCTGGATTGTACATCATTCCTAGGATGCATTGACTGTTTGAAAGTGACGATAAATGTAGCTTTTGTAACATTGCATAGAAAGTTCAACAGATATGCACGGAATTGGAATGCTTTCATAAAGCTTCATACATTCCTCTCATCCCAAAAACTTGATTTGATGACTCTCTCAGCCAATAGTGTTATACTCTCAGCTCTATTTAACACATTGTACCTTATTTAATTAATTTGACAGAATTTTAGAGATTTTTATTAATACAGAAAATGCTGCAGATTCCCTCTGGGTCTGTGGGTACACCAGACTGTTTGTTTTCATCTTTCTGTGTATATGATTGGAGAATAGTGCAATATTTCTTTGCCCAGCCTCATTTCTGTAAATCTCAGACAGTAAGGTTAGCCGAGTGTACCGCAGGGCACAAAGCGATTAACCTGCGCGTGTCCATCCAAGTGGTAGTAAAGAGGCTTAACAATGCATGAACACTCTCCATCCTCTACAGACACAGTGGTGACACACCTACTGCTGTTCGTAACCATTTATGTTTATTTATGCTTAGAAAAACACACAGACCATTACATTTAATGAACTATATGCACATGCATATACCTCCCTGCACTTACCTCAGTTTCACAAGAAATTGCACACGGAAAGCAGTTTAATGGGGTTTTTAAATATCATACACGCATAGCCACGCACACTCACAAACACGCAAATATCATCCGGTTGTAATCTCAGAATCATAGCAGCCTAAACACACATTTTACTGACGCACAACTTTGATTGGTCACAGTCATCTAGTGATTGAAACAATCAAGTCATTCATTTATGATTATCTCTAGCATATTACTTAAGGTTATGGAAGTGACTGAATTGCGAAGGAGCTTTTTAACCTGAGATTACAAAGGTATATGTTGACTGAATGCCAGTTCAGTTGCTTGTGTCAAAATGAATCATTTGCACCCCAGAATGATACAGATACTTTGGACACAAATGCTTTGATCTCATTGCACACCAGTGCATGCAATGCACATTATATGAATTTTCATGTTTCTTTGATGCCTCTCACTCCCACTCCCATTTCACAGGTCATTGGTTTGAGCATAAAAAGTGGTACTGACCAGATGGTGGCGCTACACACTGCTTCTCAAGATTCTGGTCCACCTACAGAGAGGTCAGCTGAACTAAAACCAGGACCGTGTAGGGGAGCTGGTAGGTGACTTCACAGATCGCTTTACACATTGAGACACAATGAGAGATACCACAAGTCCATATTTGCCACCACACAGATTTGTTCATGACAAGCATTTCTACTTATTTACAAACTTGTATTGATCAATAAATTGAAATTTTCTAGAGGAAGTTTCACTGTTTCCATTTCATACACTTCAAGTATAAGCAAAACACTTAACTTGGCATTTAACTTGTAGCACTTAATTTTCAATGGATTACATACCAACAAAAAAAAAGCCAGACTTTGAATTAAGTTTATCCCCAGGGGGAGGTAACATGCTTCTTTTATAAGCTTGTGAGCTTTTTATAAGGTACACAGTCTCCTTCACAAACTGAAATCAATTTGTTGATTTTAAAGACCTGGATACATTCTGAAATTTTCACTTATTCCATCACATTTTGCTCAGAGGATTGCTTTGTTGTAAACAAACACGCTCGCACGCGCACACGGACACAATTCTCACAACCTGTCCCAAGGGAGATAATATTAAAGCCTAGGGCAGACAACAGCCTGGCTGTGTATGGCTTGCTTGCCTGTCTGTCTGTCTGTCTGTCTGTGCGTGTGCACGTACATGGCAGGTGTGGGGGTGTGTGCAAGTCAGCGGGTGTCTACAGCCACTGCTCCTGCACGTCCGTTTCAAATCCATTGTGCCGCCATCTGCAATTCAATGCACAGGGTCATGCCCCTTTTACAACATCATCAAAAGGAGACATCAGTGAGGTCTGTAGAAGTGTGGAAGGCAAATGTGTGTGTGAGCGTGTGTGGGGGTGTGCAGAGAACAGATGACAATGTACACACGTGCTTTCAGTCTACCCCCCACTCACCACAAGACCACAGCAGAGATTCAGCCCCCAGTGTGCTGTATAACTCAGGAACACAGGAGACCTCAAAAACACGTAACCAAAATGAGGACTGACCATGAACTGAACAAAACCAGCATGTATATATACACACACAAGGGAAGCTAAACAAGACACAGATGAAGCTAATTAGAAACTAATAAGAACTCAGTTAGTAACTATGGAAACTAATGAGGGAGGTATAAAACTGACAACAAGTTAAATGAGCAGGGAACATAAACTACAACAGAACACAAAGAAAAGGCAAAAACAAAGCATAAACCTGTCAATATTCTCCTGAATCATCCTGGATTCTTATATATGTCTTCTACAAAACAAACACAGTCTTTAAGCCTTGGCAGTGCAGCATTAAACCAATGCTCTTTATATCTTTGAAATCTGATTGGTTGATAGAATATTGTCATTGTCGTTTTGGTTTTCCTTTGGAGACGGACTGTATTGGTAAAACTGAGGCATAAATAGAATGTCTTTTATTAGTAGCAGTGTGCCCTCATTTTAATGGTATTAAAATGCCATTTTCTTACTAACAAATCAGTTGCGATGTTATTACACAAGATCCCATTTTAATATAAGTGAGGAAAAGGTAAATGTAATTAATGACTTATTTTATGATGGTTTAATATTACTTAATATCTGAAATGAAAACAAGTAGAGGTGGTGTGCTGCAGTTATGCTGGTGGAATTGTCACAGGAATGAGGTAGCCATTTATATGCCCTTGTGTTGCGATTGATAAGACTAGATAAACATGCATGTCTCCCGAATTTGTACAGAACTCCATTCTAAGGGACATGGAAGAATGGAGTATGAAAGTTTTACACTGCTGTAAAATAATTTTTTTTAAATTTCAAAAACAAAACTGGCATTTTTAGTTGGTAAAACAGTTCTGAGCACCGTAAATCAGTATTTGCAATTGTACTGTAAAAAACATAATAAATAGAATTTATTGTCAAATAATAGAATTGTTGCATGAAATATTAATAATAGAATTTACTTTCTACAAATAATATTTCTTTGTCTTTTTTGAAGTAGTATGTATAATATACCAATTTAATATTTTTCCAGTTTGATTAAACCACTCTTTTGATCTGAGATATGATCTAAATATTTAATGACTTTACATTCAACATTTGTCTTTGCATGCATGTTGAGAGCACCTGTTAATCTAAGGTGTCTCTATCACCATTCACACAATGAGCTTTCCATCTATCCCTGCTTTACTGTTTTAGCCTTTCCTCAGCTCTGTGACCTTTCCACTGGGTCATGCTCCCTCACCTGACTTAGACATTATGACTACGTCATGTGTTTGTGTGTGGAAAGACCATGCCAGTCTGTAAGCGTGTGTTTAAACTTCTCTTTGGCCATCTGCTGAGACAGCTGGGTGTGTTTTTGTTTTGAGGATAGGTTGGCCTAGGGTTTAGATATTAGGAGCTTTATGAAGATTTGGTGAGACTGCAAGAGCTGCTGCAAATGGACAGTAAGGTTTGTTAATAAGTTACTTTCTTGTACCTCTGTTGCATTCCGTTGTATAAAATCATTAATAAGCAGTATGTTATGGTTACTGAAATAGAAATCTATGTGCTGCTACTCAAAGTAATGACAAGAGACTGTAGTATTAGTGTGCACTAATTGCAGAGCTGAAGGTCAGAAAGAAATCTTAATTTACCTCATGCCATCCTATGTGTATATGACTTTCTTTATTCAGCTAATCACAATCTGATTTATATTAAATAATGTCCTGGCTCTTCTCAGCTTTGTAATGATATTGAATTGTTCCTGAGATTTTGCAGCTCCAAAAAGAGCATCCACCCAAAAATAATCCATGCTCCAGTGAGTTAGCAAATGTCTTTTCAGACAACAGTTAATATCTGAAGGTTATTAAGGGATCGATACATCACATATCCGTGTAAACAAACAGACCAGAGTGCTAAATTTGAATATGGTGGCACACCGAGAAAGTCGAATCTTATTGGTTCTCACATTTCTTGTGACTAAACCAATGGGTGAACTATTTTTAAGCTTTAAGTGTACTGGAAAAGTTCAGAATACTGAATGATGGGTAATTTCCTCACATGGCACAATATATACACACAATAAAAAAAAAATATTGTTAATCAATTGACAGTTGTTGGTAGCTAACACAGTCAATTGTTAATCACTTAAAGGGCACAGCTATACTAGGCAATGTGTCTCTAATATGGCCTGACTGATTCTGAGTCTATATTGATTGGTCACTATTTATAATCAGGCTAAAATCTGATTTTATCACAATTTTTACACTTTTAATAGTGTTGATTACTAGTGTTTAATATATTGATTACACCTTTACACCTTTAAACAGCATTATGCTTTAAAACACATTTTGTGTAATATTGTGTACAAGATTATACATATACAAGTGTTTTAATGTATATTTTAATTTAATAACATAAGTATGATAATATAAATTTGTAGATATGTTCTTTAATAATTTCCTCTTGCAGTTACAATGCTGAGAGCTCTAAACAGGCAGTGCTAAAAGCTTAAAAGCTTATCCCAGGTTTATATGTAATCCAGTCCAAATTGCAGGGCAAATAATTGTCTTTGCATAGTGAGGTAAATGTGACTTTAAACCTTTATTAGACACATTTATGCAACAGAGAACATTGTTGAGTGCATCATTTGAATTTTAAAATAACCATTTAAGCAACTTCTAATTTCATTGAATATTTCACTGTGTGGACTGTTGATTACAGTTGATTGCAGTGGACCTGGGGTTTAATGTAGACATTTGCTACTAGATGAACTGTTTGTGTAAATGTGCTATGCTAAGATACACTGCACATATATGTGTTTATGTTTTATGTGGGGTTAACCAAGTTTGTTTGTGCTTGTGTCATCTGCAGACATTATGTGTGTGTTGTCCTCTCTTAGGAAAGGAAGAGCTTGTTGCATAATGCTCTATTGGTGTGATGTTGTGTGTCAATAAGGGAATCTTCTCAGCCAAAGTTGATGAGCAGATTATCTCTACCACCTTCCCATTTAGTGTACTGAGACTTATATAGGCCTGAAGTAATCTATGTGATGAACTATATGATTATATCACCATTACACATGGTTTTACTGCCTTCATTTAGTCTTTATGGGCACTAAGATTTATTGAATAATTCCAGAGCCTCAAGTTTAGCTAACAGATTTAAAAATCCATCATCTTAGTACTACAGTTCAGCGCAATTGCAAAGGATTTTTCTTGTTGTCATAATGCAAATGAGAGAGTCAGTGGGGCAGCAATTGTCAATTGTTTGAGTAAAATTAAAGCAGTTTCACCAAAAATTAAAATTGTTTACTGTTGTTTTGTTGTTGTTTACTGACCCTCTTGTCGTTTCAAACCTGAATGTTTTTCTTTTGTGGGACTTATAAGGAGATAATTTAAAGCATGATCTTGCTTTAAATGAAAACTAACAGTGACTAGGGTGAGAAAAGAGACCAAAAGGGACAAAAACACTTGTCATGTAATAGTTTTATGAGAGAAACAAAATTGTATTCACTAATAATGTTTCTTTGTAGCCCTCGGACTTCATTTATATTCAGATTTGGTGAGTCAACACGTGCTGTCAATTTTGATGTCACTAATACCAACCGTCATTAATTCTCATGTTCTTACTAACAGAATGTGACATGTCTTTTTGCAGAAGCGCAAAAGAAGATGAGTGCATACATTTTAAAATTTCGGCCTGTTTCTTCCACAAAGCTTTGAGGGCGAGGAAATCTCACTCTAGAGTGTTGGGAGGCATTTTGACCCAGCAGTGTCAAAATGTGTCAAAAACCTCTATTTCCCCTGACTCACAGTCACCCAACACCCGCCACTAACACTCAGAACACAGCCACACCTCTGCGGGACGCAGATGCTGCTGTTACCCCGATGATAGTTGCCAAGCAGCTGAGAAAGTGCTAATTAGGATTGCAGGAGAGATGATGGGTCTTAGTGGAGATGAAGAAGTGTGTAATTGTGTATCTGTGTGTGTTTTAAATGGGCTTCAATCTGTGGACAATTAATGGTCCCTCTTGGAGTCTTATGACTGCTGTGGTTGGTTATAGGGCCCAGGAGGCTTTTGGTTTGTGCATACAAAGAGCCATGTTATAAAGAAACAGGAGCCTGTTTATGTCACTGTGTGCTGTAACCCTACTACAACATTCTTACAGAGCAGGTTTATATACAATACTCTGTTTTGGCATAATATGTGTTTTGTGATGATACATATATGTTGCATACACTGTAGGTTTTAGGCTGTTGTTTATGTTTAGGGATAAGTTATAAAAATTAAAATTCAGTCATCAACTCACCTTAATGTAAATTAACTTAAATATGCACATTAAAGATTTTCCAGTGGAACACAACAGGAGTTACAAAAACTGACTGTCTTTTTGGAGCTTGACAGCCAAAGCCACCATCTTTTTCTGTTTACCTAGACATTGTTCTTTCTCACACCTCTTGTACTTTATGGAACAGTATTTTATACCTTTTTCCAGAAAAATTAAGTTGTACTTGTGTAACCCTATGATGCTGTTGTTGGTTGCAAGGGCATTGCTGTGGTGTTCTAAGTGTGCTGTGTGGTTGCTAGGGAGCTCTGGTTGGTGGCTATGGCATTACAAAGTGGTCTGTCCCAATCTTCATTGCTGTGTGAGATGTCACTTATTACATACATTATAATTTTTGCATTTGCTGTCATATTTAAGTGCTGTTCTTCTGTCTTTTTCTTTTCATGACTCTTATACATGCTCCTATAGTCTTTTTGTACTTCTGCTTCCACCTTTTCTTTCCGAGTTTTGTGTTGTTGACGTGTGCATTCTCAGCTCCTGTCCTGAGAGCCTCTCCCTCAGGGAAATGGCTGACACTTATAGAGGAGTGAAAGAAGTGATGCTGTGTGAGAGTTATGGATGAATGCCCGAGGTGAGAATGATTTTAGGACCAACCGAGACACACAAGCTTTTAAGATCAGTATGAAACAGAGTGAAAGTGGCAGAGGGAAAGGTGAAGGAGAGTAAGGGACCTTAGATGTCATGGAGTTATTCATAAACTGTAGGAGTGATAGCAACCTGAAGCTTTCCTCTTCTCTCCTCCCTGTCCTCTGTTGTCCTCTCCTCTCACTTTTTCTCATCTCTCATCCCTTTCTGTCCTCTGCTGACCTCTCCTCTTCTCTCTCTCCTTTTCTTCCTCTCCCTTCCTGTCCTCTGTTGTCCTCTTCTCTTGTTGTCTCTTTTCTTCATGCATGTTGGAGACCTTTTATGATTACAGATATTGGATATATTTACACCATTATAACTCAAGATATTATTTATTTCTGATATAATGCATTCAGTCAAATCACTTCTGTCTGTGTGTTTAAGGTTAATGGAAATAGCAGAAGTATCTAGGGGAGATGGGGCTTACTGAGGATGACGATTTTACCTCATTTTCTCCTTTGCAGGGTTTAAAAGTGATTGGAATGGCAATTTCCACCAGTCTCTGTTACCAGTATATTGTCCATTCCTAATCTTTGTTTATCTCAACTATTAGTGACTTAAATGTTGTATACATACATTGTATCATCACTAGATTTACAATCCCAGATCCCAGACTCCTCACAGAAACATTGCTGGAAAAACTATTCAACCCTTGCTTTTGCCGGTGATATACTCAACAAGCCATTAGGAGGAGAATGCAAACAGTAAACAGAATGTAGTCGCAGTGACAGCCGGGCCCTGGGGAAGCAGACTGCCATGACTGTGTGTGTTCCTAAGTTGGTTTACACTCTAAGGGATGTGCTTGCAGGAATAGGGGATCTAAAAGGGACCAGAAAGTTCAATACAGTGATCTAAATGGAAAAAAAAGAAAGCAAAAAGGAAGTTCTCAAATGAAGACAGGAAGGTGGGCATTCGTGTACAGCACAGAGTAGCTGCCACGTCCCAGTTCTGTCTGTATGGTTTCTATGGCAATAAATAATGCAGCCCAGTTGCAGAATCATCTAATTGGTTGGGGTGCCATGTAACTAGAAAACAGGTCAGATCATCCACAGCCTGCATCACTGAGAATATGTAGATCAACTGAAAATCTTGGACAAATTACGAAAACACTGAGCCACATATTTATGATGTCTACATCATATACATTATCCAAACCATAACCTAAATCCATAGTGGCAAGTGTAAGACACTGACACTGAATACTTTAGTGCCTTAGTTACTGTAAAATAAGTGCCCTGCACTGTGAAATTTCACTAACTTGCTTGTGGTGAATTGGTGAATCATTATGAGTCCTCTTAAAAGAAGGTAATTGGGTTGGTGGGTGCAGATTAGACCATGGCCTTGGCCCCACATGGCACAGCTGGGTGGAGTGTTTAGCTAAAACAGAACAGGAGAACTGGGAAGTTGCATGACCCACACCCGGCCTTTTCATGGCAAACTGCCACCCAACTGTCAGAGGGCTTATGAAGTCTGAGCCATCTTGTTTGGTTTGGGACAGGAAAATCTGACAGGAAAATGTAATCAAACAGATTCTGCTCACATTAGTTGCCTTTGTGTGAGTTGCTACTGAGAAATAATACAAAGACAAAAACTTATGAAAGCCAAGTTCCAAAATGTCACAAGCATGAACACATTAAAATCCATAACTGAAATCCATAACTTCTTTGGCTAAAAATAAACAAAAATACCAGAACCGTGTTCAAAACAATCTGCTTACCCTAGCCTGATTCGCAACGGTAAGTTTATAATAATGATTTAGCATTATAACTGTCGGGTCTAATTTTCTGTGAAATGTCAGTTTGCCTTCTTTTGACTTCAACATACATTAAGAAAAGTATATAAAGTAACCTGCAATTTAAAAAGAGATGGCAATAGAGAGGTAAAAGACACAGATGCAGCGTTAACAAATAATCACACATATTTACGTACAATTAAACATTTAACTTGGCCTGTAAATTACTATGCAGTTAGGAGAGGCCAGACATGTCAGGAACGATGATGGAAGAACCCAATCACAGATCAGCTTTTAACAAAAATTGCTTCAAAAACTCCCTCGAGGGGTCAAAACAAGGAATACTCAAACCCAGAAAAGATAAACTCAAAACAAGACTAGATAAAATATATATTTTCTATATATCGAGGGGTCAAGACTCAAGACAGGAGAGCACATTGCACAAAGTAAACAAACAATGGCCATGTGCTTCCACAGATCTAGACCCTGACTCTAAAATAGCAAAACCAAGACAAGAATAGAGTCATGATCCAAACATCATGCTCTGACACAAAACACAAGGGCTGTCAGGATCCTGGCAAGAGAATTTAGGAAAAATAAAACTCAAGACAAGAAAGCTAGGACCCTGATAAGACAAACATGTGGTCATTTATTATCAAATATCTTGTTTAATTGTAAAAAAAACTTGTACACTGTGGTCCCTTTAAAATTATCCAAATATATGTGTGTTTGACAGATAATAAATGAAAAATATTTCTGTGTTCTAGTTGACTCACTATGAGAGTCAATAATAATCTTGCAATACTATGAGAAAGAGAAGATCAAGGAGCTGACATGTCCTTTCTTGTCTTTTTTGTCCTACATGGAACATTATTTTTGACTGCATAAATTGGGACTTTTAAGCCACTCTTTACAGTATCTGAACCACTTATATAATAGCCTGTTATATTTCAGATTGGGTTTATTTGAGGTATAATTACATACAATATGTTTATATCACTAGCAGAACTATGGTCAATTTAGTCATGAAACATATTACAGTAGAAAAGAGTTTATATTGCAACCAAAACATATTTGACATTTTCTTCACTACTTTTAGTGAAAACGTTTTCCCCAAAGCTAGCTAGGGTGCTGTGGGTAATTGCCACTGTGTTACTATGTGGTTGATAAGGTATTTTGATTTCTTTTTTTGATTTGGTACTCACATTCTGGAATGGATGCTTGTTGTTTGCTTAGTGCCCCAAATGAAATTGTGGCGTTAGCTGTTTTACTGTCCACCAGGTGAATATTGCAGGTCCAGTCACTAGGAACAGTAATTACACACCTTTCCTTAACAAGAATGATTTGATGTCTATAGCAGAAACAATGTGCAATAAAATACACACCAAAGTTTAATACTTGCACAAACCCCTAACCATAGGTTTGTGCAATAGTAATTAATGATGCTTGCCTTAGCAAACACCACCAATTAGGCAGAACCCATTTCATTAAGGCAACTGGAGGGATGAGTTGGCTTATCGCTGATGTTGCCTGAGTCACTGTGCACTGTTTATTACGGTGCCATAATGCAAAACTCCCGTTATACAGCTCCTGTATTATATTCTCATCATGTACTTCTAACAAAACGAAAATACAGTTGAGTCTTCAGGTTCAGCCACTGTATATGGGCCACGGGGAGCTGTAAGTGCTGCCATGAGCTATTTTTGGGATGTGTTCAGTGTTCTTCAGAATCTGGAGTCATTATGTAATGTGTTTGTTTTAGAGTGAAGAACGCTTCTCTGCCAGTGAAGGTGTGCTCCAGTGGTGTTCAGGTACACCTCAGTGGCAAAGAAAAGATTGTCACTGTGGAGACCAAGCCAGGCCAGACTGTCGCAGATTTTAAGAAAAGCAGAGCAGGATTCACCTTACTGCTGCCTCAACAGTAAAGCAGTCTCTGACTGGCTGGCACTTAGCAAGACATGATGTAGGCCAGTATTTATCCATGCAGTGGCAATGGGGCTATAACTTTCAAAGATTCCTGTTTCTGTCAAACCAGACTGTCCTGTACATAAGGGAAAAAACTCTTTTAGTATGAAGACTGTAAGTAAAAAGAAGATAAATTGTTTAAAATGGATAAATTGTTTTGGGCTATGTAATAATGTTACTTTATTATTTATTTAAGTTTTATTATTTATTTAAGTTTTAGAAGCTTTAATGATATGGCCTTTGCACTTTTCATAACAATGATTGTATTTTTTAATGGTAGGTAAGCAATTTTGGAAAGGCTAGCAATAGCAAGCTAGTAAAAGCTAGCAAAGCCATGCCTTCTCCAAAACACATGAACGCATACATAGTTTGACAGGCAAGTAGGACATCCTATCTATTTGATGAACATTTTTTAGTCCTGCACCTTCAACAGAAGGATGTGAAGAGACTTTCAACCAGTATAATAAAAAATGTTTCTGGAAAAAATTGCCTACCCTGCCTTTAAGTGTGTAGATGTTACTAAAAGGTTAAATCACATTTAGGTCTGTAGTTATGAATATTACTGTACCATTACTGTAGTAGTTGTGATACTGTATATAAACAAATCTGACAAGTTGTCTTGCTTTGACTATTTCCTGTTTCTTACTCCCCTGCTCAGCATCTTTCATCCACTCTGACACCCCTGCGTGTTTTCGCTGCTTGTGACTCCATTTTTGATGCAGATTTTCTTGCATGCACCTATTCTGTTTACTGACATTCAGTTGTGTTTCTGTTTCTCCATGTGTCATGAGCAGTCATGTTATTAGTTATGTAAAAATTTATTTTCATGCTTTTCACTCTAGCTGTCAGTTTATGTTTGGGTAGTTGACCTGACACAATGTCAAACAGTGACAGCTGTGTGACAAGTTACTTCATCTAAAACTTTAAATTACATTTTTCTAATTGTTGTACATTCAGTTTTTATGTTCTCATATTAATTGATTGAAATGTTTTTCATTCATTTGTACTTCATTTGGTGGGACTATTTAAGTAGACTGCAAAAGTTCAAAGGCAAAAAACTAAAGAAAACTACAGAATCTGTGACTGCATTACAACATCCTAAATTATACACGTTATGCATTCAATTACATTTAACCTATACTCTTGTTTTTTTTATTTAGAAATTCACTTCTTGGATTTTTGTAAAAAAAAAAAAAACATGCTCTATGTAATCACAAAAAAGCAAAAGTATGACTGAGAAACCTTTATCTTGAGAGTAGAAATTATATTTATTTTCATATTCATGCTCACACCCAAACCAATGTCAGGAGCTCAGGAAGTATTTTGAATGTTTCCAAAAATAAAAAAAATCTTAAGTGTACCATGTTTTAAGTCAACTCTATGTTAAAGTCATTTAGTCACCAATGGCTCTATCTTATTTTTAGAGTATACTGAGTCACAGGCAAAAATAACTATTCCTCCGGCAACAACACCTCCCTTCAACTCCATCATATGACAACAAACTGAGTTTCTCTGAAAGCTAATATAATAATGATTCAGATTTGAAGCTGACTGGGTCACAGCCATCTGGCACATGGGGGCCTGTTTTTGAAGTTTGCCATCTATTCTGTTATCTAGTGTATTCTCCCTATTCACAAATACAAATGTAAACAACTATTAATTTTGAAATTTGATATACCAAATCTCTCAGAGCAGCATTTCTAATCTTTATCAAATATGTTTTTGTTTGTCATTACCTGTATCACTCTGATTCATTTGCAGTTTGTCCAAACACTGTACAGCTGTGGACATAAATTTTCTGATCACTTACTCCTGAACTTCCAACAATCAGCTATTTTCCACAGCGAGCCACACATCTCATTCAATCGGCCACACATCTTTGCAACAGTTTATTCAACTATGTGGCTTGCTAAGTGACGGCTGTGTTCTAATTGATAAAAGGTCCCTTGTTCTCCTGGTTGACTGACATGGAGGTTTACAGCCATCTGTGGGACTTACTGAACTTATTTTTTAAATCATGTAACTCAGTACCAACAATGTAGGGGTATCATTGATAAACGGTACATTATTACTTTTCAGTATTGAGATGCCATAGTAATGTAAGAGTAACAAGCATACTTGCATAAAGTATGTTTCTTAATAAACTTATAGCAACTCCCTGTAGCTGCACCCTGCCAACCAGCGACAACACCCCAACATCTTGGTGCTGTCTTTTGCATGATTAAGCACAACTTAAATAATGTACAAAACAAGATTGTTACATCTCTCATGTGTGCTGAGTTCAGGTTACATGTAGCAGATTACTCCACCATGACACTGTTTCTTGTGTGTCCACTTTAAACAGGCTATTAGAACAAATGTCAGTCATTTAGGAGGTATGTACCAAGACGCAAACATCTCGAACCATGCACTTTCTCAAAATAACCTTACCTAATGTATGAGATTCACCAGTTCTTCAGAGACTGAACACAGAAGATGTGTTATTGTATAGGCATGCATTAACACATAGCTGTAATGTTTTGCCAGATATACATAATGTACTTATCAAAGGTTTGGACACGGTTAAACACGCTTAAACACGCTTAAACACGCTTAAACACTTTACAATAAGGTTTCATTCGTTAACATTAGTTAATGCATGAAGTACCATGAGCTACGAATGACCAATATGGTTTTACAGTTTTCTTTGTTAAAGCTAGTTAATGCAAATACAGTTGGTCATTGGTCATTAATGTAAGTTCATTGTGCATTAACTAACGTAGACAGGTGCAACGTTTGCTTTTAAAAATACATTAGTAGATGTTGAACATGAATTAAGATTCAAACATGCTGTATTAACAAATTAATTGTTAGTTTATTTTAACTGAGACAACAAACAAAACCTTATTATAAAGTGTTACTCTTGGTTTAATGGATAAATTGGATCAGATGGTGGAATAAAAACACAAACAACTGCTCAGCATACATAGGAACTTTATTAATACTGTTTAAAAAATCAGGTTGGTTGAGGGCAGCCTGTGTGGGGAAGTAATGTACAAATTCTATTAGATATAGATTATGCTTGTACTATCAAACAATATTATTGCTTATTTCTCATTTACAATTGCAGTGACGAATATACAACTTGACAGCACAGAAACTCCCCTTTTTTGGTGAAATAATGTGGGAACTGTGGGAAATATAAATTATTTCCCACAGTTCCCACATTATTTCACCATATAATTTTATAATAAATTTTATTACAACAAAACACATTGTTTTAATCATTGTTTTAACATTTTATACATTTATTTAATCATTATTGTACGCAATTAGTAACTACAGCCAAAAAGGAAAGTAATTTCAAATGTAGCAAGTTATTACATTTTGACATTTTATATAAAACAAAAATCTCTTTGGAATAATGTGCGCAGACAATAATTGTAAATTGTAATTGTAGTTCCTGTAATTTAAAAAAGTCAAAGATTTGTTTTTACAGTTGTAGAGAGGCACTCTTTTTCTCTTTTTCAAGCATTGTCTACATATTTATTTAAAATCCTCAAGGATCGTAAAGACCTGTACAATTTATATGCAGGTGGATGAAAAGAAAGACCCAATGTCAGAGTTTCTATAGAACATCACACAAAAGATGATGCTGAAACATGGTTCAATGGTGAGATTTGTGTTTGGTAAAGAAATTAAAAGAGGGTTACGAAAGATCCATCTTTCAATCAACCATCAGCACAAGACCCTCATTCCCCTCTCCAATTCCACTTCAGTCCTGTTCACATCACTATCCTTTATTATGTCAGTAAAGGGTTCCGCCTTTTGACCTTGGTCAAAGCCGAAAGCCTGTCCCCACTAATCTTGCTTAGTGGCGAGCAGAAGTAATGCAGTTCAGAAGGATAGTGCAGAAGGATATGACCAAAGTCACAAAGCTGAGAACAGAACACTCAAAATCTAAATTAAGCTTAATATTTCAGAAGTGAAGACCTGAGATTGAACCCATGATTGTTGCGTTGCTATAATACAATGCTCAACCAATCAAGCTACATGCATCTATCCATCATGAAACCAACCCATATCACTCCAGTATGTTAATAAATATCTTCTGAAGCGAAATGATATATTTGTGAAAGAAAACCATCAATATTTTGAGATCATTAACCAATCAATATGTCATGTATCCATGTAAAGAAACAGATCACAGCACTAATTTCAAACATAGTGCTGCACCATAAACTTGGAACAAATAAAATTTGTTCTTACGTGTCTCGTGACAACACACACAGGTACAGTAGTCACGAGACACACAAGAACCAATAAGATTCAAAGTTACGTTGCTCCATATTTGAACTTATAATTTTGTTGAATACCCGTGTGATTTCTAAGGTAATATTGTTTTAAATTCTGTACTTACTGATAATAATTCCCATTGAAGAATAACATGAGAAGGCCACTGAGTCTCTGCAGCCAGCACAGATGTGACTCCCAGAACAAAAAGAAAGCTTTGATTCAGAGCAGTTCCCCACACATTTAACCATCTGCAGTTCTGCAACCAACTGCGGCCTGTGAATTAAAGGGGTTTATTTCCTGAGCTAGATTTACTGCAGCACACACTTGCTATGCAGACTGCTGGGCCGGGCTCTGTATATCATGTGCAACAGGGACACAATGGTAGTGTGTGTGTTGCACATGCTGAGTAAAGAAAAGCCAGAGTTAAAGCCTACAAAAAGACACAATAAACAAACTCAACAGGTGCATGGAATTGTTGTAGAATATATGAGCCAGCTGTAAACAGCCCAAATACATTAACTTTTATTTAATAACACAAAAGCTTTCAAAATAAAAAAGCTTTTTACAAAAGCTTTTTTATTTTGTTCTTCATAATAAATTCCACCATCAGAAGTCACATTTTTAACATTTTTTGAAGTGTTCCAACAACAACATAACTTTGTGAGCTGCAATATATGTTTGTGTACTACTGAGTGTGCTCTCTGGGGAGAGCACAATGTTGCATTTGACAATCCGGCAAATCTTAGACGTGAATGTTTGAACGTTTGAACCAAAAATGGTTTGAACCATTTTTGAATGTTGAACCATTTTCTCCTTTAATATGCATATATTATAAGCCATTAAAAGTGTGAATACTGTGGCTTTTTTTTAAAAAATGTTTGTTTTTGCATTCTGACTAGCCCAACATAGCAACACTGGCTCATCCAATGATGCAAGTTTTTTTTGACCAATGGCAGATGGGCAGAGTGTATAAAACCTGTTGTTTGCTATTCTATTTGGTGATGCTACTGGTGCAAAAATTACAACAGCTTGAAAGGTGAATGAGTGTATGTCTCCCCTTTAATAATATAATTACCATAGAGGCAATGACAACAGCAACGTGTCTAGCATTTAATATTTGTCTAAACCATGCTTGCCACAGCTCTTCCTAACGTCCTAACATCTCAACTGGTGTAGGGCCTAAACAATTTCACTATTCAAAGTGCACAGAGCAAGCTGTTACTGAAACAACTACGTCAAAAACATCAATGCAAACAGAAGTCTGAAATTAACATTCTAATACTGTCAAAACATTTCCCATATTTGGGATGGGGATCTTTTTCAGTAAAAATAACAATAAATCTAATAATAATAATAATAATATTAATAATAAAAAATCAATTAACCTTAACTGAAATACAAACTAAAGACAATAAAAAATTAAGTGACAAAAAGTGTCAGGTTGACATGTATACTACCACAGTAGCTGAATGATATACATGCATGTCATCTCACATTGATACAAGCAACATATTTACACCACACTAGTTACAATTCTGTCTCTGTGATAAGAGACTGTACATGTTTTTTTTAATACATATATTTAGCAGCATTGAAAACATTGATAAATCTAGCAGTCATAACCCATAGAGTAACAGCAACTTGCAGTGTACAACAGTCCAATTTACATCCAAATCCTGAGTGTTCTAAAAGAAATATTTGTGTCATGTTTCAGTGTCTTCATTCAGCAGTCTCTGTATGTTTGTTTGTCACATTAAATATCTAATGCAATGTTGGCATCTGGGTGTCCGTCAGAGATGTTTGCACGTGGCTTCATTTTCATTCGATTATTACGGACTGACATCAGAAGAAACGTTTCTGTTGATTTGTTTCTGGATGTAAAAAACAGGAAAATGGCTCATGAGTTGTGATTAATGCATACTGTAAACAGCTCACTAAACAGCAAATACATATGAATACTTATGTTGTTTTCAAGTCATGTTGGAATGATCATATTTATGAGATAAACGCCACCACAATGGTGCATTTAACAATGTGAAACTGGATTACCTGAATATAAAGTTGGCTAATATAAAAAGGCTAATTAGTTTTAATTATAATTTATAATTGTTATAACAAATTTCTAAGGTTGGAACCTCCCAGAAGGACTTGAAGGCAATTGTGTGTCAATGGCCAGAAGTTTCAGTAAACAACATCATAAATAACATTGAAATAGATACGACCAGTGGCTGAAAAAGATATGAAGATTTGTAGACATTGGCTACAGCCCAAAGTTAACTCTTTATGGGTGTCTATCTACCACTGCTTAAAGGACATGTTTAGACCAGTATAAATGTCCATAATGATCCAGGCCAGTTTATGCTATTTTGTGCTATCTAACCTGTGGACCAACATACTCTCTTACCAACAAAACCAAGTTCATTGCTTCCCCATTTATTTGTTATATAAAACACAGCACAGCATAGTCTAAACACAAGACCTGTGTCTTTAGTGCTAGTTTCAGGAAGAGGTTTGAAAGTATTAAAATCTCTTCTGATCTGAATGGCATTTTGTTATTGTGGAATTTTTGGCTCCCTCTACCTGATTGTTGGCAAGGATCAAGAGCGGATTATTGCTTCTTTGTGTGGGAGAAGGTGTGTGTGCACGTGCATATTGATGTGTTTGTGATTACTAGTTAGAAAATGAGCTGTGTTATGGGCTGGTACGAGTAAGCATATGTGCTGAAGCATGTTATATGATGCCTGTGTGGGCTGAAGTACAATACTGCCCTGCTGTGAAACGATTAACAAGCATTTACCACATGCTGCTGTCTCTGCTTTTCTGTCTGACCCAACTGAACAGTTCATCTTAAAGCCCAGACACAGAGGAGGAAGTTTGTTGTATTTCTGTGTGCATGCAAAAGAGCCAGTATGTATCATGGATCGTGGAACGCATTGAAAGAAAGGGGAGCCTATATTTCTAACACACCAGACCAATTACACAATTTTATGGCATTACAGTATACATACTTAACATACTAAAGGTAACTATCATAACAAAAACCAACTGCATTAATTAAAATAATAATAACAATAATAATGATAATAATAAAGTTCAGTAATTCCCACAGGATTTTGTGAAATTATGGATGGGCAGACTTACTCTCCTGTGGGGGGGGGGATTTTTGTATATTATTCAGTCAAGAGCAGCGAGTGATTCTCTCTCTTTCTTTTGTTGTTTGATTTATATAAACGCATAGACAGCAGAAGGAACATTAGACTTCTGTCACTTTTAAGACCTAATGCAAAAGAAAATGAACTTTTTTTACATAAACACATGCGTGGGCAGAAAAGCATCGTCTGTCAAGCCTGGTTTATACTTGATGCGAGCACATAAGCCAGTTGGTATATGTGCACAAAATGACCTCAGTTGTCCACAAAATGCCACACTTAACTTGTGATCTATAGATTTTTGCGTGTTTGTGTGTAAAGCGCAGCAGTGGTATATATTTATTTATTTTTGCTTGTCATTTGTACCAGACTTAAAAGGGTCCCCCACTTCCGCGATCCATGGTATGTATGTTTTATATCTACTACAGTTTTGACTCAGGAGGAAAACTTTTAAAGTGCCGCTTCTTTAAACTAATTTGATCTTCCTTTACTCATCTTTTATGTTATTATAAAGTCAAAGCCTAAACTATCAGTCATTCATTATTCTCTGGCCTTATCTAAGCTTACACCCAGACAAACAGAATGCCTTTTTAACAGGATTTCTTCTCTGCGTAAAACAGCATATTTAATGCAAACTGCATATTAAGAAAACAGGGCACAAATTAATTTTATCAGGCAAGAATTGTGGAAAAATGGCCTGCATATTAGGTGGATGGAGGGAAGAGGCAGATAAACAAGAGGGCTTGGTCACATCACCCAGAAAGGGTGTCAAGTTATTACATTTTCATAAAAGATTATGAGGACAGATATTTTTTATTCTTTAAAAATCCTGTACTAAATTTGTGTGTAATTTTGTGCTCAGGAACATGTATTAAAAAACTGGGTCAATTTTGTTTTCATCTTCAGAACAGAAGTCAGAAATCTTACAAAGAAAATAATGTTGGACAGTAACTCCACAAGGTTTCTCCACAGGACAAAAGATGCAGACACATGAATTTGAAGACAAAACAGCAGTGATTTGACAGCACTCAAACCGTGATTGCCCCTTTGTTCATATCCTTTATATTTAAATGGTACCGGACATACTTTGCACCCTCATTTAAACGTGTCGTTTTAAATCTAATTTTCTTGAAAGTACTGCTGTGTAAACAACAAAACATTTGGGACAGAACATATAGGATTGTGCATGGCCCACGTGGATTAGCCACTCAACCTAAAGGCTAGTGAGCAAAGAGGGGCACTGTGAGTGTGTGTGTGTGACACTAATCTGTTAATCTTGTTAATTCCATTGCAGCTGGTGCCCTGGCGTCCAGCACAGAAAATAAAGGATGGACAAGGAAATAACCAACAGCTGTGAATGCTCATTGTTAGCTGTCTATCACATACTCACATACACAACACAGCCAACTCCCATTTGAATTTTTTTTTCTGGACGATTCATTTTAGTGCTTAAAATGGATCAAATAAAGAGGTATTTGTACTCCCCTTTTGTGCATGTATATATGCAGTGTATACTGCACATGTATACATACACAGTACATACACATGCACATATACAATACTTTAGTGCTATTTTTACTTCCAGCTAACTTCATATTAACACATATATTTAACACCTTCCATGTTTAACTCACATTATTAGATTTCTTGCACAATGTTTCAGAATCCAGTAAAATGGAGAAAACACAGAATCGTGGCCCGAAAATATAGAATCATAGGGGCAGCATCAGTTGTCAGTGATTTTACTTTAGCAGAGATAATCCGCCACATGCTATTTTCACCGATCCAAAACTCGAGCATAGTCCTGCAGTCCACATCCTCCTTCGCTCTTTAGATCGGCAAAGACCTGTGTGAAAAAATGCGGGTCTGCATTGATGCGCAGCATCTTTGCGCTGGTGACGTCGATAATGGCCAAACAACGGTCCCAGAATGCCTCTTTAGCTGCCTCCACGAGAAAGGGCTTGAGTGGATAAGAGATCTCATTCCCCATGTAGGAGTAGGACAGGTAGAGGCAGGTCAGCAGAATCGCTTGGAGCTCGTGCTCTGAGGACACTAGGTCCCCATCGACCACATCACGGCACAGCATGTACACAAAAACCACATTGGCTGGAGTGACAAAAGCCTGGTCCTGCCAGCCCTGCAGCAAGAGAGAGCGGTCCACAGCGCGAAGCCACAGAACTGGATCGGCGGGGGAAAGGTGCTTGAGCCGATAGCAGCGATCACAGAGGAACTCACCAAGGCAACGAAGCAGCTCACTGGTTGAGGCCTGGACAATCACACGCTTGGGTGAAGAAGAGCAGGTAGGTGGAATCTTCTTAACTGAGGAAATCTGCTGTGGTTTTCCATAGCCAACGCCCAAGCCCAGACCTGCTGGACCCTCATAGCTAGTGAGGTTGGCACAGGATAGTGACTTCTTAAAATTCTCATGGTTGAGGTGTAAGACTGAATCTTTATGGTAGATGTTATTGTTGTTTAGAGGAACCTCCACAGCCCCCTGCCTTACAGGGTAGCCTTTTTTGGACTCACCCCGCTTCTTTGTGGAGGCCACCAACCGCTTCCAGGTGAGAGCGGGGAAAAAAATGGAATGGCCACGTTTGAGACTGCGATCCTTCTGAGTGTTCAGGGAGCGGCTGCTCAGACTTGGGTAATGGCTTAAGGAACCGGGCCGATCGTCATAGTAACCATGTTTCCTGGGACCCGGAGAGAGGGACAGTACAGTACCCATGAGTCCACTGAGGTTTTCAAACCACCAGCTGTGTGGGTTTTTGAAGCTTAAAAATAAAGTGCTGATTTGCTTGTACGTCACTGTTCAAAATCTGGAAGGTCCAGACTGGGCTTGTAAAGGGCACAGATGTAATCCTGAGAAAACAAATGTAACAAATGTACCCTTTAAATGATGGTTAATAAATATAACTTCATGTATAAAGAAATACATTTTGTGTTATTGTTCTAATGAATAATAGGTATGTAAGAATTTTCTAGCTATTTCTACTATTTACAACAATTCCAGCTCTATGAAATGCAAAACAGAAACATTTTACAAATTAACTTTCGTAATTCAACACTGTCATAATTCTATGAGCTTTTTGTATAATCAGATAAGGTACGCTGCAAAATGTGAAAAATGCAGTTTTTACTTTAGTAAGGCAATTTCTAACTTATTTGACACTTAAAAAAATAGTATCACACAAACCCTAATTTTGGCAAAACATAAGTGTCAGGCAGAAACTGCACAACTTTTGTTGTTATCTGACAGATTTTTTCCCCTTCATAATACAAATTAATAAGTCTCATGAGAGAACAGGACAGAATCTGACCCACTAAACTGGAGGGTCATTTGATTTTAACAATAGACAGATTTTAAACAGCTCATTTTGATTGTTTCCTGCTTTATCTACCAGTCTAACCCGTGATCAACCTGTAATCAATGCTTATATTGCAGTTTACTTATTTTTACTGTTATTTTCACTATAACAAAGTGATAAATAATATTAATAAACAATAGTTGTCATTACTGTACAGGTAAGAAATAATATGGTTATGGAAATTTTTATATATGGAAAATGATTGTTATATTACTATATATATGGTAAATAATATCCATAATAGGTGTGTAGCTTTTACCTGTTCGTCAGACATCGGTAGACACAGTTGTCCAGCTCTACTGCGTCCCAGCGTCCTGCGCATCGTCTACATTCGCTGAAATGCGCGACACATGTTTGGTGTAATAATGTCAACATTAAAAATCCATTCTTTCCTAAATGCCAGTCGCTTTGAAAAGTGCAGGTTCACTCTTGCTCCATTTTAAATACGTCCGTACTGCGGAAACGCTGCTCGTAAAGTGTCCTCATCTATACCCGAAATCAACCTGAAGCAGAGCGCAGTAAACTTTCAGGGTGATGCTGTTTCAACTCTTACGGTCCGCTTGATGTTATTTGAACAAGCAATTTATAAAGACTATTTGAAAAGGTTACACAAAATCACCCTAAAATATGTAATAAAGAAATGCATGTGTGCATTGCTTATGGTGCTTAGAGGAGGACGAGTTGTGCGGTGCTCCTCCAGCGCATCTCTCTGAATGCAGACTTTACGCTGCCCGCAGATCTGACTGTGTTCATGGAGGAGACTCCTCCTCGCTCCGAGCGTACCATGTGACGCACTACCAATATCACAGAACATACCATATATTGAACGCATATAGCGGTTCATTGGTAGACATATATAAGAGCAATAGACATTTTCTCAGTTATAACCTTCTGCGCTTTTATTTGTGCCATGATTATTTTTATTTGGTCCCAATGTGTGTGTGTGTGTGTGTGTGTGTGTGTGTGTGTGTGTGTGTTTTAGGCATAAGTGAGTTAGGCATAAAGTAAAGAATAGTAAGTAATGGTGAAGACATGTATGCCCAGGATATGAACAAACTATAAAGTGCAAAAAAGTTCCAGAACATAAACAGGGCATGTGTAGGAGTAGATTTATAGTACACCCTAATAATAATAAATCTGTTCCCATTTATCAAACCTTATGTCCGTCCAAACCCATTTAACTTTCTTACGTGGGACGCAAAGAGAAATTAGAAAGACAGAAGACCCTGCCTTAGATAGAAGTAATTTTTGACGCATAGCATAACACAATTTTCACTAAAAAATCTGTTAAAATCTTCAAAGAGCATCACAGCCCCAAAGTACAAACCAGTTTTGCATAAACCAATGCAGTCTACTAGAGTCCATAAACGTGTTCATACACATACACACAAACAACTACCAAGTTTTAACTGGATTTTTTTAAATGTTTTACTTAATCCTCTCAGATGAGAGGACACAGACTTTTCCGAGGACAGTCTTTTCAGCCTGACAACCTTTTTTCTTCAGTGTATATCTGTCTTATTTGTTTAAACTATCTATATATTAGTTTAATTATTCCCCAGTGTGGGATTTAACTAAAAAAACATACAAGCTAAGCACAATCATACAACATTAATGTATAATGTGTAAACACTGTAGCATAAGTATGGAATGATGTGAAACATCAGGCAGTCAGTGCCATGTCAAGTCCATATCACCACTGAAAGTCCAAAAAAACAAACTAAGCAAAACGAGGACTGCAGTATTAAACAACCTTATCAAGACATTTGTATTATTATTATCTGTATTTTTGTTTTTTATTTTACATACCCAGTTATATGCCGCCCTCTAGCGGTCAAGTCTAAGAGACACACCAATGTGTGTGTGTGTGTGTACATTGACATTTTAAGCATTCGTGTAAAATACTAACTCATTTCGGCAGCTACCTCATGTTAGCTCATTAACATCCCTCAAAAAACAAATGAACATTAAATGCAGTTTGTGGAAGATCAGATACTCAAATCATGCGTCTCGGTCACTATTGTAACCCTCTCTGCTTGAAGGAGGAAATGAAGATGTTACATTGAAGACTGATGTATCGGGTTTCACTTAGAAGCCCAATCTCCTTTGAGTAGCAGAAAACCTTTTGTCCTGACAAATCAACAAATGCTGATGTATATAGAATATTATAGTTACACATATAGTTCCTGGCAACTAATAAAAACAATAAAAACTTATTTTCCATCTTCCACAATTAAAACCACAACAATGGCAACTTCTCTATTGTTTATTAAAATACTATGCAACAGCACATATTACAAAATTAGAACTTTTTTTCCAAACAAAGTATCCATATTTCTTTTTCATATAAACAAATTACAGTTTCACTGAAGAATCTAGCTCACTTCCAGACAGCCTATCATCAGGGGGAACATGGTGATATACAACAAATGCACCTGACTTAAACTAGGGAAGCTGTGGGGGTGAGGGGCATCAATACTAGCCCAGCAACTCAAAGTCCAAGAGTTTTCTTAAGAGGGTGCAGACAGGTGGGTTGAGCTTGTGTCTCTTCTCTGCTTTGCTGCCCGTCTGGGAGCCGATTCCACAAAAAGCTCACAGAGCGAAAAAGTTTTCATATCTGTTAATGATGGATACTGTGTAAAAACAAATATAAAAAGTAACCTATTCCTACTAGCTCATAGAAGAACATTACCATGATGTATTTATTTTACATTAACAAATTTAACAAGTTAACATTTAGAATTACATTGGCTTTTACATTGTTTTTCTCAAATACTGTAATACAGTACTGACCTGAATAAGATATTTCATATAAAAGAAATTTACATATAGTCCATAAGAGGATATAATAGTTGAATTTATAAACAATTTATAAATAAATGACCCTGTTCAAAAGTTTACATTCACTTGATTCTTATTACTGTCTTCTTACCTGAATGATCCACAGCTGTGTTTTTTGTTTAGTGATAGTTGTTTATAAGTCCCTTGTTTGTCCTGAACAGGTAAACTGCCTGCTGTTCTTCAGAAAAATCCTTCAGCTCCCACCTATTCTGTGGTTTTTCAGCATTTTTGTGTATTTGAACCTATTATGAGTGTATGATTTTGAGATCCATCTTTTCACATTGAGGACAACTGAGGGACTCATATGCAACTATTACAGAAGGTTCAAAAGCTCCAGTGATTAAACACAATGATTAAACTGCCACTCAGCTTGTCTTTTCCTTCGGTGTCAAAGTTACGATAGTTTTAAATTGGATAGAGTAACAAGATGCCATTTGAAACTAACTTTACCGCCGACAGATATCTGAAAATATACCAAACAAAACAATCAGCATTCACTCAGATCACCGGTATCAATATATACATAGACTTATAAAATAGATTTTATTTTACAAACCTGACACGTGTTCCTTCTTCCAAAAATGTTAAAATACTTCTGGTACTGTTGGCCTCGTAATTTCAACGATCCCACAATTCTATGCAGTGGCTGTAAAATAATGCTTCTACGGTGTAGTTACAATAATATTACAGGACTGTCCGTAAATTTCCCATCATGCATTTGCATTTACAGCAAAAACATGAATACAACTAGTTGTTGTAAAATTTATTGTAAAAATTACATTAATTGCTAACAGTGTTGCAACAAATGCTGATGTGTATAGAATATTATAGTTAGACCTGCAGACCTGCAGAATTTAATTGGGTTTTCTAGAAACATCCAGGAGTGCTGGGATAGGCTGGAGCTAAACTCTGCAGGTCTGTGGACCTCCAGAATCATGGATTGGAAACCACTGCACTAGATGATCACTATTAGGACTGTTTTGATAATTGATTAATGTCAATTATTTATTTGATGGATCATTTGATGTGTTGTACGTATGATGCAAAGTGGTTGTTTTTAATGGTTCCAAAACCAGGCCTTTCCATATGTTGTTTCTATATTCCTTTTAAGATTTCTGTGGATATTAATATTAGATGTAAGAGGATTATCTAAATGAGGTCATTGTGTTTCTGCAGTCACTGTTTTTTGTAAGAAGACAAATTAGCTTATGTATGCAGAGACCTTTCAAGTGAGGACAAATTTACTCTATTTATTTTACCCCTTACTTGGGTTCATGGTTTCTCATCAGAATATCAGACCATATACATGTCATCATTCATTAACATTACACATATTGGATTATATAAAATACAAAGAAACAAACCTACTTAATGTTTACCTACTTAACTTTAATAGCAATTAAAATGCATACTTTCATGTTTTTAAACATCTATATGCAATTCCTGTGAGAAAGCAAAATTTGTACTTACACTTTCTGCAAAATGATCTGATATGAAGAATATCAGTGACATTTTAGAAACATTTTATGTTTCATGTAAACATAAATTACAGGAGTCAACTAAACAAACTCGATATACATTTTCTCAAATGTTATTTGATCAGATGTGAATTTAGGCACAAGTATTTAAGAGAAGGATTTAGACACATTTCTTTTGCATAGCGGTCACTTTACAACTGCTGTTTGCATCAATTTACAATTTACAATACTCTCTAATTTAAATAGCATGTCAATTACTTACTATATTAGTGAAAACGGTGAAGTGTAGAACCAGGGGGTTTACCATTAGATGCTTTAAATAGAAGATGTCCTTCTATATCTAGGACCCGACCCTGTGTCCCACCCACCCACCTTACAGGGCAGATCCTACTTCTAACTTTTCTGGTGTCCTGTCCCAGCCCACCACCCTTACACAGGGCATGACTTACCATAACACAGAATCTATGTTGAGTTTAAAACAAGAAACTGACAGTACACCAGTTAGGAAAGTAATAAATAATGGTGAGCACCTCAGAGCTACCTAGTGTTAAATGATATTATAGCAAAGGCAATATTATAGCAAAGTATAAAACCTGTTATCGGTAGTCTCCCAGTGAGCAAGCCAAAGGTGACACTGGCAAGTAACCAAAACTTCAATGATTAAGCTGGCCCTCTTGGCCCTCCTGGACTCAACCTCTCTAGCACATTACCATAACACTGCTGCAGCTAGAATCCCTCATTTAAAATAATTAACATGCCACCACCTAAAGCTTACAGCTAACATCTAATACAAGTGTATATCCTGACACTTCCTAAGGTTAGACATACTGTTTCCCTCTTGAGTGTTTTTAAGACTGACCGCACTTTACCTGACTATAATAATATACCCATATAATATAATATAAATTCCAGGATTTTAGAGAATGTGTCACATGGGGGTATTTGTTTTTTTTTGTGTATTGTTTTTGTTTATTTTCTAGCAATCATGGACATAGACATAATTTGCAGGTGGGATGGGTGGGACATTTCCACCCATCCCACACATGTGTACTGAATAATAGCAAGAAAGGATCGAAAGCTCGAAAAGATAAAAGCATTTACAAGTCATCATTCCTCATAATCACATTTTTGCACCAGCTAGAACCTAAAATCTTTACAACGAGATAACAGTGAGTAGTAAAAGTCATGTTTTGTAAATCAAAATCTAATGTTCTATTTTTGTAAAGAAAATTTTCCTGGCTAACCAAAAACAAAACTTAAAAAATAAGTAACCTCTGTTCCCTGATGAAATAGCATATTATTTAATGAATCAACAGCCTGTCCGCTAATCTTCAACACGTTTTACATTATACAATACCTTTGTTGGGAACTGTATGTAGGTTTTACTGTGATTAAGATGCTGTTTGTGAAGGCAGAGTAGGGAATGTCACAACAGATAGGACTCATTTACTCCATCACCACCAGCAAGCATGTAATATTACTGTTTACAGTGTAATATTATGTGATATTGTATATTGTCTGAAGTAAATACGAAATATTAAACATTTTCTTTGTTTGGCTTTCAGGTTTCACTAATTAAGTCAATAAGACTTAAATTGTATTGACTGCTGTGTATGTCTAGTCATGATGATATAACATTTTTTATTGAATGAAGATTAAAAATTATAATTGTAAAGACTTAATAAAAAAGATGTATTGTCTTGTTGGCTTCTAGATTTCAACAATTAAGTCACATTTTTAGAGACTAATACCACTGCTTATGTATGCCCAATGAAGCTGTTTTTAATAAGCAGATAAAAATCTAATCTTAAACTGTAATTGATTGTCATAAAACTCTGAACACTGAAAACTCAGAAAATTTTCCAAACAAGAATAAACTCTGTGCTCTGGTTGGAGATTTTATTTTATTTGCTTAGACAACCATGTGCATTCATCCCAAACTTAAAACAGAGGTTAGAGCAGAAAAGTATTACCACCAGCTTTTAGCCAAAACCCAGGCCAATTTGTAATTTTAATTTTTAAACAATTTTCCCTACCAAAAGATTTTTTACTGTCATACCTCAATCGTTCTAGTAAATATAGCTGCCGGAAAGAATTATCAGAGCAGTGGTAGGCTACGTCCACTGTTGTAGACACAGAACCATAAACCATACATTCTCAGTTCTAGGTAAATATAGCTGCCCATATCATTTGAGAAAACCTAAGGCAAATGCTTCAAGAACATAATTTATTTAATTCATGTTAACAGCAGTGGACAAATAAATGGAGATTACTTTTACCACTGCCATTTTTTTTATTTGGGGTTAAATATTTTTATTTTTAAATTAAAAAAAAAACCCATTTTTTTTGGGTGGCAGTTCGAAATATTGAAACACAATACAAATGTGCATATCTCAATATGCATATTACTATGTTTTGCAAAAACTACATTATTTTAATACTTCAAAAAAATATGTATTGTCAGTTTAGTTCAGTCTGATGGAGACAGCAGACAGAAGCTGTAGAGATGCTTTCTTTTTTTAAAAGAATATGAAACATGTATGTTGTTATATATTTTTTATTTTTATAAATATGTTTTAATATAACCTAAATTGTCTTTCAAAATTAAAGCATTATCACATTGCATACAATATATTGCATTTTCCTTCAATATTGTGCAGCCCTACCATGCAAGCTGAAAGTGTAAATTCAATTATTATTGTCCTGACTTTTCTTCCTGCTTTTGTCGGGAAACACAAGACCCTCACAGTTCCTGTTTGTTTTTGTTTAGAGAGTCTGGATCTTTGCACAGAGACTTCACTCCTCATGCACACTGCTGGCTGTTGACAGCTGCACATGACAGGCAGATAATCTCTTCTCCCTCTACCTTCATCCACACACAGTATAAACAAACAACGACAAGTGATAACAGATATATTACTACTGCAAGTGGATACTCAGTATCTCTGGTTTGGATGGATGGACAATTTATAATTGTAATTTGTGCAATGTGACATTGTTTTTGAGTGTGTTGCACAGCCAATCCACAGACAGCACCACAGAACATTAATCTTTGTATAAGACAAACAACTATTTATGTGCTAATAAGGTGCTATAAGGGAGGGAAATATTATGCTGATTTTGTCGTACTACTCTTCAAACACTAGATGGCGTCAAAACGTCGTTCTGTGCAAAATGATTCATAGAAAACGTTGTGCATACACATATATACGAATTTTAAATAAATACTTAAATATTATATGAATCTAAGATGTAAATTAGGCTCGCAGTGATGTAATACTACCTTGTACTACCCTAGGGTGTGTAAAAATATATTCTATCTATCTATATACATACATACGTGCTCATGCGCCTATACGTATATAACTTTTCAGAGCACACTCTGGCAGGGATGTATGGTGTAAAGTGTAAAAGTACATTACAAGCATAATCTCCAGCTGATCATAATCTCCACTGGACAAATGAATCACAAATTGTGTACACAGACTAGGTGTTTTCACATTAGTTATCTGTTGTTAACCTAGTTTTTGCCAGCATAGGCACTACTTTCAACGGCTAAATTTAGCAAGAGTGGGAAATACCACCTTTCCGGCCCTTACTGGATGACGTATCGTACTCATTGTACTGTTTAACGAATCAGCGTTGCGCGTCACACACTTAGATTTGGGGAAGAGACGCCATTGGTTCTCCAGGCTGTTGCGCGCGACACAACACGCTTCTTTGTTCACGCGCCTCTCTTGGCCACTCCTCCTGGAACGCCCTCTTCGCTTCCTGCAGGTGCTGTGCACTCGCTCTGCGCTCTCAGCCACGAGGTGTCCACGCGCCACTTCTGAACGCTAATTGGTCAGTGACGACACAAACACCGATTTTCGACCAATGGGAGCGATGTGCATGCGCTGAGCCATGCTGCGCATACCTCTTCCACATGAACAGCTGAAGCGGTAACAAGTCTGTTGAGTCAGACAGAAACGCCGGGAGTATAAAACCGTAGCCTAGCCCAGTGCGCACAGAGCCCCTGAAGAGAGTGAGGAGTGAATTTACAGCACCAACTTACTGCAGTTCAAACGTGAACAAGAGCTGCTCTGTTTTCATTGAAGACTAGATGCACTTTTGAAGGACTGCTACATTTTGGTTGATTCTACCAACTTTGTTAGTCGCAAAGACACTTCAGTCTCCTTTTCGTTGAATTTGGAAATCAGATACAAATCAAACATGGTGGCAATGACAAAAAGAATGAAGGTCTTCGAGATCACCTTCAACGATCCAACCAAGACATTTTACTGCAGTGGAGATAAGGTGGCTGGGAAGATCTTGGTGGAAGTGTTGGAGGTGACCAGGGTGACGGCCATGAGAGTGCATGGAGTCGGATGCGCTAAAGTGGACTACGCGAAGGGAAAACAGAGATGCCGTGAAGAAATCGATTATCTCAAGTATGAAGAGGTTGTCCACCTGGATGATCTTACAGCAGGTGAGTGTAATACAAATGTTTATTTCTGGGCTCAAAGTTGGCAGGAGGATTTTGCTGAAATAATGCTGATGTTAGAATGTGGCAGAACTAAAGGCGAACATGCCAAAAACCCTCACAGAAACTTGCCGATATAGTGTTAATACTAAGACTGTAAACATACTGATAGTTGTATAGTCTGTAAGTATGTAAACTGTAAAATAATGAAAGCCTGATTTTATTTGTTTGAGTTTTAGGTTTAGTGACTTTTGTCACTAAGTGAAGTTTATTTGTTTCTAGGTATCTAGATCTGTGAAAATAATATGATAATCTTCCTTTTACAGACACAGATGGTTCAGTCGTTCTCCGTCCAGGCAACAAGTATGAATACTCATTTGGGTTTGAGCTGCCTCAACAGGGGTGAGTGGTCCCATTGACATACTTTCATGTTATTCATTTCCTTTTCTCAGAGTCATAATGTCAGTGCTTTATTACATGTATTATTTCCCAATAGGCAACTGGTATCTTCCTACAAGGGCAAGTTTGGGTATGTGCAGTACTTTGTGAAGGCTCTGATGGAGAGACCCTCTCAGCCTGCCCTGGAGTGCAAGAAAAATTTTGAGGTTGAGGAACCTCTAGATGTGAATACTCCAGACTTGCTGGTGAGTTTTAAGTTCTGATGGATTTATCCCATAGAAAGAGATCTTCTCATTATAAAGAATTAAGAAGGTTTATCTCAGTAATCTTTACAATTGTAGTCCCTGTAAGCAAAACAGATGAAGTTTTAATTATTTTCGTAATATTACATTGTTGTTCCATATCAAAGTCATTGTTGTGATGGAGTATGAGCGTATGTTATTAATTTTTGTATTTTTGTCCATCAATAGTCCCCTACTGGAGGCATGAAGGAGAAGAAAGTTACCTGCATGTTCATCCCTGATGGCCAGGTGTCTTTGAATGCCAAGATTGACAGGCGTGGCTTCTGTGAGGGTGAAGAGATCAGCATTGATGCCAAATTTGAGAACACCTGCTCCCGCATTGTGGTACCAAAAGCAGCCATTGTTGCCAAGCAGACCTACCAGGCCAATGGCCGCACTAAGGTCTTCAGGCAGAAACTGTCATCAGTGCGGGGCAACCACATCATCTCTGGCATGTGTGATGCTTGGCAGGGGAAGACCATCCGTGTGCCCAAGATCAAGCCTTCCATTTTGGGCTGCAACATTATTCGAGTGGAATATGCGCTCATGGTGAGTGTTTGGGTTTTGCTATTAGCATGAATTCGCTATATTTTTGAAATGATGCTTAAATGAACTAGGCATGTATTTAGACCTTATATATTGATCTTTTCCCACAGATTTACATACACATCCCAGGCAGCGATAAGTTGGTTCTGGAGCTGCCTCTGGTCATTGGCACCGTGCCATACAATGGTTTCGGTAGCCGTACCAACAGCATGTGTAGCCAGGACGGTTCTGTGAGCACATCGTCAGCCAGCTGGGTGTCTTTACGGATGCCCTCCTCAGCCCCACCCAGCTACTGCGATGTCACACGCGACTGCCGGCTGGAGCAACCTCTCACACCACTGCTGGACGATTATGATGGTGGAGACAGTCCCATCTTCATGAACGCACCTCAATTCCAGTTCCCTCCACTTCCTGCCTATTCTGAGGTGAGTGTGAAGCAAAGTCGCATGGTATTTCCAAAAATCACCTCCTTTCTTATTAAACAACAATATAAAAACTCATTTAACACAATAATCTAATTATTCCTTATTCTGTCATTCAGGTGGAGGAAGAATACAACTGCAACGCTCGCATGCTTCCTGTCTGCTGAACTGACCCAGCAGTGCTTGAACTAAACTGTTGCCCATTATAAAAGGGCTTCTTTTCCACTCTTAAGCACTTCAGGCTTTCACCGTGTGGAAGTGTAGCATGGACGGGTGAAACTGACAAGGATGGCAGAGAATTTTGGGATCTAGTTGCCCCGAGGGCTGAGGTAGTCAAAGTTCAGAGGAAGAAGTAAGGTCTGAGCTCATCGTGCCTGCATCACTCAAGTTAAATGTTTCTCTGTCAGACAGATGCTGTTTCAGGGCCTGAAGAAGGGCATGTGGGCTGTTCGGCATGCTGTATTTTACTGTGTATAAGCTGCTCCTTTCTGACATGAGATTACTGCAAAGTGATTGTACTCCATTATAGCCATATAGTCACTCTTATAATTTCCCAAATGGTGGTCATGTTCTTTCCAGTTGTCCCCAACACACATTCATTAACATTCTGAGACTTGATTGTGTTAATTTCTCATTACCATTCCATTACCAGTCCTGCTTTTGTGAGGATAAACGATTACATTTGTGGAAATGTTATTTAGTTTGTTTTTTTGTTGGTCATTCATAGGGTTAAGCAAATATGCTAACCCAGGAACATCATAAGTTACTGAAATGTAAAAAAGAAATTTTATTTTTAAGGGAAAATCATGTTATGTGATGCACTTTTTAATGAATGCAAGTTGCTGTATAACTAGTCTGAGGAAGATGTCCTTTGTTTTTTGTTTTTTTTGTCTTCCAAAATTGTTGGGTCTATACTGAGGGATCAAGCATTGTATCTTGTGTTCCAAAGCTCAACTGAAGACCTCATTCTAAGAAAGGGCTCAATTTGGTGTGTTTTTTTAAAATTTAATATTAGGCCAAAATACAACACATCAAATGCCAGATGAGGTCTTATTGGGCTTGACCATGGTTATTTGCTAGACCAGAATTTGCACTATCTGTTGACATATCCTGAAGACATTTTGATTAACATTTTGTCTGGGGATCTTTCTTTACTTTATGTGTGTCGTTTTGTTTCTCTTTGATTACAAGAGATACTGTAAACTATATGGCAGTGCACATGTTAAGAGTATCCTTTTTGTATCTAAGTTAAAGTGTTGTTTTGTAATAAACTCTTGGAGTTCATTTTCAATAAAAGTTTAAAATGTAGGTACTTTTCCTGCATCTATTTGTTCATTTGAAGTATAATTGAATACAAGTTAATTAATCATAAGCATATCTTAACAGAAAAAAATGAGGATTGATATGTTGCCTCAGCAAATAAAAATTAGCCTTATAAATATGCAAATTACAAAGTTAATCCAGGGTTTACAAATGTGCAGTATGTGAACCGTGTGAAACATTGAAGAAAACCAGAACTACATTAAACCAGGTTTAAAAAAAATCTTGGTCACTAGTCGACGCATTGATGGGATTGCTGTCTGATTGTGTGCACACATTCTATTTACACTTGGCCACAAAAATGTGTCTCCACAAACATAGAAATTGGACACACTATTACATATTTTAATATAACAGTATTAAGTTCTATGATGATGTTAATGCAGGGCAGTGAAATTTTGCTATTGAAAAGCAAAGAGTTACTATTCTGTTTAGGAGTAACTACATGTGGTTTGTGGTTGAAGTCCTGACGTGGTTGGAGTGATCAAATTGCAGTCTGTCTCACATTTTGGAGGTCATTTACAGTACTTTTGGGGAACTGAGCCCAGGGAGTGAATTTCAAGGGGGGATGGATTTCCACTTCAAAATCTTTTATCCATGCAATACCCTTTGAACGTTATGCAAATTACATAAATATAGTGAGAGTTTCTACATCTATCTGCAAATATTTCCCCAACTAGGGCCACCTGGTGGATCTCGGCCATTTCCACCACCGATGACCAGATTGTTGTCCAATCATTATAGCTATCCAATCATTTCCATAGTCAAAAAATGACAAACACATCTGCTTGTTGGAGACACTTTATTAATCAGAAGCAATAATCAAATTTGCAATATCATTCATTGTCTTTTTCTTGTGCCTTTGGTTTTGATACTTTCAACAAAACTTTTAATTATTTCATTTATAAAACTATATATATATATATATATATATATATATATATATATATATATATATATATATATATATATATATATATATAGTTATATATATAGTTATATATATATATATATGAGTGAACAACCCATATGAGTTAGTGGAATCCCTCCTGATGACAGGAAGGTGAGTCCTGCTATATATCTTATCCAGAACTCCTCAGCACATGCTTGTCTTTGCCTAGGCAGCTTTCTGTATAGTAGTTTGGTGGGTTAACACCAACATGCCTGCAAAACCTTATAATTCCAAATGTAAATTCTCCTTTATCGCTTTGATCACATACTGTGCAAGATGGCATGACAACAGAAATCTCCTGTTTAGACATGGTTGGACTGACATGCAATATCTTGTAGCCATGGTAAACTCCATCATACACCATCATACACCAAATATGTTTTCTCCTGATTGTGCCAGTGACATTACTACATGCAACTGCTTATTTTAAGAATGTATAATTATTATTTTCTAAATTGCTTTTTGTGTTACTTTTAACATTATATCATCCAATCATAAAATAAATGTGCACCTGCTGCTTAGATTATTAAAAAATAAGAATAAGGTTTCCATGACCTCTCTGCAAGAGACAAGAGACTTTCTACTATTCAATCTAAACACACTCTCTATCTCACTGTTTGTTTTTCTGCTGTTAAATTTTATTGTTATGCCTTTTTAAAAACAGCTACAGTAGAAAGTTAAAAGTGCAATAAAAAATGAACAAATATGGATATGTCTATAAAAACAAAATTAATACATATATAAAATCAAGGTATAAACAGCACAGGTAAGTCTAGTAGTGCATGGATGGAAGGTCCTTAACCTCTGTTTAGGAGGTAATGGAGTGAACAACCCATATGAGTTAGTGGAATCCCTCCTGATGACAGGAAGGTGAGTCCTGCTAATATGGCAGAGCAGCTCCCATTCCAGACAGTGATGAAGTGTCAAAACTCTAGCTTTTGAAGAGGTATAGCTCTCCTGAGCTTCCTTTGGATGTAGAACTCCTGTTGTGTCTTCTGCATGATGACAGAGGTGTTTACGAATTTGAATCTCTGCATTGTTTGCACTTATGTGCTGTCTTAAGCTAGTCTGTGTGCTCTGAACTCAACTCCCTTGGTTTGCCATACAATCTGTCTGTGTGACAGATTGTAGTCCTTTCACCAGGATTCTGTTGAAGCCCTGCATTGTAGTATTGCCAGAAAACGTAATCGTGTGATTATTCACATGTACATAGAGAAAAGTTATGCATTTGCATGTTCATTTATTTACTTATGAACCCTGATCTTTTTTGTTAATACCATGCTCTACAAGCTGAGCTACAAAACATCAAGCCTGTTTTTCAGGGATAAGGAACAGGGTGGATAGGTTGCAAATGTATGCACTGTTGGTTATGACTGTAGACATACTAGTTAGTGCCCAAAGTTTCTATGAAGGTGCCCTTGATAGGTGCCATGGGGCAGTAGTCACACAAGAGCACATAGTCATATAAGACTTATTTGGCTTATTTGGACTAGATACACAATAGTTGATTTAAACAAGTTACACTGAATGTAAAATAGCTACTCAAGTTACACAGGAATCCACAGCCCTTCTCATGTGCTGCTGTGAAATGTGCTGTGCTAGAAATTAAAACACTGACTGGTTGACCATACAAGGTGCTGCAGTGTAGAAGCATTATTTGCTGACTATGTGTAAAAAATGGTTATATGGCTACATTAGATGGGGTGTTGTCATGAACTCTATGACTGCTAAATGCATAAAACCTTTAGGGGAATATTGCAGCTATGTGAACTAATGTTTTCAACACACTTTCTTTCTGGCTCCTATTCTTTTTCTCATTAGCAGCACTGTTATCCAATCCCCTTCAAGGAAATGCTATTCATGGAGTCATTAAGCCAAACTGGGCATGGAAACTCAGTTCTGCCCTTTCTGTAAAGTCCAGAGCCAACATGCAATCTACTTCCTCACATAGACACATACCAGGAACTCTGGTATAGACAGCATTATGGCAGTAGATACACAATGGTAATTTTAACAAGTTGAAATAGTGTCTTAAATATGTAAGCACATTCTGTCAATACATGTACAGGGATGCCAATCTGACTAGCTGCTCTATATTATAGCTTGTGTGTTACTGGATGTCTCAAAACAGACATAAAAGTTAAGTGAATCGGGTAGGGAGGTGTAAATGATACAAGCAGAGTGTCTTTCTGTGGTCAGTGATATGCTGCATGCCTATTCTTTGTCAACACAGAAAATTATCATTACAGCAAATCCAATGGTTTTTTTTTTTTCAATTTAAGCATTGACTTATTTCATTGACTTTTTTAAAGTTTTTATTGAAATGCACCTTTTGCCCTTTGTTTAAATGTATTAACAAGAGCAAACTGTTTGCTTGTTTGGTTGTTGCATGATGGTACAATTAGCCCAATAGGAATATTTAGACTCTTGACCCTTGACTTCAAACAAATATTTCCTGACCTCTAAGAGAGAACAATCCCCTTCTTGCCATTGAAAGTACAGTCAAAATACAGAACAAAAGCTTGTCAAAGATTTTATTTAACTGAAAAAAGGCTGATTATCTGCTGAAAAAATAGCTTTCACTGGTTTTACCGAATAAAATAGCATTTCTAGTTATTTCCATCAGTTATAACAGTCATAGAATGAATTAATCAGTTTAAGAGAATCCTTTATATTTTATAGAGCCTCAAGTCAATGTTAAAATGATTATTTTTATTTGTAATTGAGTGAAATCAGTTTTATTTTGTTTTGTAAAGCTTGTTGTGCCACATATTACTGGACAAATAAATTGAATCAGCATAAGAAGTGTACTAACCATAGAGTAATTCATTTGTAATAAGAAATAACACAGTGCCTGTAGCAAGCAGTGCCACCAGAAGGACCACACCACAACACTCACTGACTTCAGGTATTAGGCTAGCACACTTGCCCCTCTTTTGATTAGCTGGCTCGTGTGTAGTTAAGCGTTCTGTGGTCAGGGGTATACACTGAATGTGAATGTAGCTACTCACGTTACACAGGAATCCACAGTCCTTCTCTTGTGCTGCTGTAAACTCTAGTAATTAAAACACTGACTGGTTGACCATGCAAGCTGCTGCAGTGTAGAAGCATTATTTGCTGACTATGTGTAAAAATGGTTATATGGCTATATTAGATGGGGTGTTGTCATGAACTCTATGACCTAAATATGTAAGGGTTTTAGGGGAATATTGCAGCTATGTGAACTAATGTTTTCTAAACACACTTTCTTTCTGGCTCCTATTCTCTTTCTTATTAGCAGCACTGTTATCCAATCCCCTTCAAGGAAATGCTATTCATGGAGTCATTAAGCCAAATTGAGCATGGAAGCTCAGTTCTGCCCTTTCTGTAAAGTCCAGAGCCAACACGCAATCTACTTCCTCACATAGACACATACCAGGAACACTGGTATAGACAGTATTATGGTTTTATTTGGGGCAACACAGTACGTCCAGTTATAACATGGATTGTCTGAAATTCATAAAAAACTGAGATTCTACAGTATTGGAAAAATCTCGTAGACTTACATTGAAGAAGGGCAATGTCTTTCACACCCCTGTCTGTCAATCATGAGAAAATCAGGCTTGCTGTTTGCATGTTTGCTTCTAAAAACAGGAAAACACATTTGACAACCTCAAAAACTGCTCTCTTTTGTTGACCTTTTCCTTCTCTCAGCCAATCCTTAATCTGCACGGACGGACACCAGACATGAGCGGAGAAATCAAGGTGATGCCAAGTCACTGACTTCACCACAATAATGTAACCAAGCTCAATTGCCTTCCCCCTCCAAAATCAAAAACAATGTTCTATGGCAACACAGCCATGACAACTGTGTCATTGGGCTAAGAACTTTCTCTAGTTCTGTATATAACTATTCTGTATATAACTATTGATACATTGGTTGTGTTTCTAAACAAGCATGTTTTATTGTTCAGTTTTACATCTGTGAACCTGTTGTTTGAATGCATAAATGTTCTATTAAAGAGGTCAGTGTCAAATTTTGCAATAAACTCATCAAGTCTTCCACTTATTGCACCATGTTTGTTTGTTTGTTTGGATTGTTCCTCATAATCAGCCTGTGAGTAATGCAAGTAAGAATGGTTCTAAGTTCTATATATATGTTCTGTACATATTGAGGTGTATAAATATAGATCGTTTATCTACACAAGCTGGTTCTTTGGATTGAATGTCTATATTTGTTTACAAAATCATATTGATATTTAAATAAAAACAATATCAGCTTATGGGTCAATCCTGTGTGGCAAGAGTTTCCACTGACTTGCTGCTGATAAAAATAACAGGATTCTGCACTTAGTCACATTACTTAATATAATTAAATCTTAATTCATAACTTAATAACTGTTTACTGTGTAATACAAAAGACCTATACTTAAAAAGGTTTTTAGGGCAAAATGTTAAATTTTCTCTCTTTGTAAGTTGCTTTTGATAAAAAAAATGTAATTGTAAAATATTGTAATATTGTAATTGTAATAGCTCAATATATTAATAATATAAATAACAGGTAATACCATATGTAATGTATGATCAATTATTTTTAAAACACACAGAAGCTGGCATTTCTATCTTGATGTCTCATTTTTCATGCTTGGCATTGAGCCATCTGGAACAAAGGTGAGTCCAGGAGCTGTTCCTCGTTGTCCTTCAGTAATGGAAACTCATCTCATATTTCAGTTAGGTAATACATCAGCTGTCATTTCCCTCTGCTTGTTTGTCTGACTCCTCATCATAGCACATATGTTGTTTTGGAACTTTTGTATAAAAACTTGATGCAAAATCTGTGGATGAATGCTAACTTAGAATCATGTAAATTAGCAAAATTGTTATCTCTGTTAACAAGTGAGTTGCTTGCATAGACAGCAATTTAACCCAATGCAATGTTCCAGAAAATAACCAGTTTAAGTAATGTAAAGGAGAATGCCTTGGGATTTAAGCTTCTAATTTTACACCAGCACTGTGCAACAGTTGTGAGGTGAAACCATTGAGATATGGTGCACACTGGAAGCATAATGAATGAAGTCATTTCTCCACAACTACTGCTTAAAACAATTATTTAGAAAGTAACAGTACACTGTGAAGTTATTCTACATATTGCTTTTTTATAATTCTCTCTGCACATGTCTAAAAATGATGCTGAAGAATAGCAGTATTAATATAGAAAAAAAATTAATCTCCTGTTTAAGCGAAGCCCAGACTGTACATTTTCAGAGTATATCCAAAATGTATGATTCTGTCATCATTCACTCAGTCTCTTATTGTTGCAAACCTATTTGACTAATTTTCTTACATGAACCACAAAATATGATAAGCAGATGCTAATGGCTATTTTACATATACTGTAATGGTGAGGGTGAATGGGGATGGACAGATAATATTAATAGTCACTGAAATTAGTTACCCACAGAAAATTTTCCCTCCACCAAAGCTCTCAGATTCAACATTTAAATATGGTACATCAGGATGATACATCAGGTTTAACATTAATGACACAAAATGTCATTGGTTCTCACATGTAACTAATTTTCATTAATGTTAAATATGGCATATTTTAATGTACTGTAAATGTGATTATGTTTCTAGCTTTAAAATAAATTAGCACCATAAAGACACATTATATGTGCTTTTTATTTTGGTTATTATATAAAATAAGATCTTTCAAAATCTTAATTTTCAATCAGTTAAGTTACATAACTTACCCCTGGTTCCCGTAACCAGTGTAGTTTCAGTGTTTAGTAATAATAATGTGCCATCATAATGTAATATCACCTGATAGGGCGTCACTGAATTTCAGACTAAACCTAACCATTGCGTTAAAATTTCATCTCATGTTAGCACTTGCTATTACACGTGCTTGCTAGCTGCAGGGAAGAGATTAGTCAGTTACCAGGTAGAAACTAAGTTCCTGTCTAGAGGGCATGTGTGTTATTTTAGTCATGAATTCAACACACACAATTAAACAGTGTAAAAGCTTACAGTTTAAGGTCACTGATTGACAACTTTATAAGTCTTTGTTTATGCAGGTTTAATTCTCTCATTTGCTAATCTTATTTTTATCAATTTAATTAAAAGGACTGTTCATAAAAAACACCTCTGAATATTATACTACAGCTATATCATACTATACTCACTACACTACACTACACTGCTCTATGCTACACTATACTATACTATTGCCTGTCTGTCTGTTCCTGTTCTTTTCAGCAGCCAGTCCACTCCAAATAAGTCTCTTTGTTCAACTGCTCAACTGAAACAGCTCTGGTATGCCTGAATTCTGGTCTTCCTTGGCATTGTTTCAGACACATAGACCACTGTTAAAGTATTTAGAATGATCTGAGGAAAAGGGAAATAGTTTGTACTGATACTAGTTCTTAAAGTTAATGTGAATATTTTTGTTAATAGATAGAACAAACCTTTGAAGAAACAGTTTCAGTTTCTTTGTGTTTATTGCAATAAGCTTTGTGATATTTGCAATAAGTCTCTTGAAAAGCCCCAACATGTAAAAAATTCCCTCATCACGGTACCACACTCATGGCACTAACTTTCTTGGCTGACTGCCGAGTACACTGTCATGCAAGTTCTCATTGGTTGAACCCAGTGTTCAGACAGCTTATATTCACATAATGTGTGCTCATCATTTCCCATAATTTTTTCTTTCTCTTTTTCTGTCATTTTGGTTGTAGAAAAATACTACAAAAGGTCATATGTCTTTAAGTTGAAATCCTAAATGTCTGGACACTTTCTGGTTGTCAGATATTAGTGGAACATGACCAACACCTGGTTATTCTACTATTCTACTATTCGACAACTGCACTGTAAAAAAAAAATTTGCTGCCTTAAATTTTTAAGTTTAATCAATTTGGGTGCACAAGTCATTTCAACTTACTCTTTGTACTCTTGACTGGTCTTGAGTTGCTGTAACTTTTAAGAAGTGGTTGAAAAATTGCTTAACCTATTTGTTTAAGTTATACCAGTCAGGATTTAACATTTTATGTTGAAATGACTTGTATAGTCAAGTTGATTAAACTTGGAAAAACATGTTTTAACATATTTTCCAATACCATTTTAATTTTTCTATTTACAGAACATAGAAAATTATATAATTTTTTCTATTTATTATTTATCTTTATTTTAAATAAATCTGTTTATAAAAACATTTAAATTGTAACTGTAATAGTCATTTGGTGGATTTTTAATCATCAAAGATTAAAAGATGTTAGAATAAAAATATAATAATAAAAGGACAGAGTTCATACACATATTTATGAGATTACACTTCTGACCCATTTGGGTAAAGTCAAAGATTCCACAAAATGTTCCTTTTCTGTCCGTTGTTCCTTTTCTGCAGTTTTTACCCCACCCATATCATCACTCCCTGGCTTGAGACAGAGAACACGACTTCCTCTGCAGTACTGTACACTCTGTCTTAATAGCAAAAATGTCTCTGAATTTTGATTGGTGGTTGAATTTGATCACGCTTCATCCTATTGGCTGGAAGGCTTGAGCATGCTGTGAGCACGCTGTGAGCACATGCTAGCATCCCTTGTTTTCTCTTGTGTTTGACTCTTACTGTTCTATTCCAAATGCTCACGTCACTTTTTTTAAAGAGTGAAGCAGTGACCTGCCATTATAAAAATGCATGGGTAAGACCTAAAGACGAAAGCAGCAAGTCTAAACCAGGAAACATTAATGTCTCATCATTCATTTAATTTAACCAACATTGATGCACTCAACTATTTGGTTCCTTGTCTATATAAAGCTGCCATTATCACATGATGACAAAGGAATGTTATATTGACCTCAGCAGACTCGAGACCCTGTGCATGTGATTGAATATAATTGTGAATTTAGCAGAAGAAAAGAACATGTGAATTAAACTACAACATGCCTTAAAATAATGTACAACGTAAAGGCACAATCAGAGTTTGTAAATATGAAAACAAAACATACTAGGTATATATAGTAGATACTTCAATATTATGTATACGTACAATAATGCTTATCTGAGTTTTGTAAGTTACAGAATATACAAAATTATGTATATTATTGTGTACATTTTTCATTCTGTGATTTGTTTTTATAATAATGTTGTGATATATTTGTTGTTGTTTTTTACATAGCTCAGACAAATAAACTAAATAGTAATTAATTCCTCACAGCCTTTGCAAACTGCTGCATCTCTTAAATGAGGAAGTAAACATTTACAATATGCATGTTACAGCATGTGCTATTTAAAGCTTTGTAGCTTTCTCAACAAATTCAGGCACTAAGAATACGTCAGAGAAGACTAATGGGAAGTGTGATTTGTCAGCACAAATCAGCACATTTAGGATTTTTTTGTCTTTCCAAAATATTGTTGACAGAAGACTGTCATGTCACATGTCAACGTATAGATTCCAAAAATCTTTATCTTGTGACTGCTGCACAGAATTGTAATATTGCATCATTACAAGTCAGTGCTGTTTTATGTTTCACACACCTTGTGGTGTGATCAAAACATCCAAGCTTTGCAGAAATGTACACAAACATGTTTTGTGGTCACATGTGTCATATGTGTGCAATGATGAGAGCTGTTATTGGCCAGTAAAGCGAAAGTGGAAGACAAACACACTCTTATGCGGAATGTAGGTGAGATCGGAATGTTCTGTTTACAGTCAACTGAGAGAAAAACACTTTCGGAAAGAGGAAATACTGTGTTATCCTTAAAATACCAGTTTGTACAACACACATCAGGGATTCCTAAACGCAGGTTTGCGAGCCCCTAGCGGTGTATTATGTAACTGCATGGGTTTCATGAAGTGCCCATGTAAAATAATGGAAATTAGGTTGTCAGTAAAACCAGTTAACTTACTTTTTTATTTTAGATTCCTGTTATTTTGTAGATTCTCCAAACTATCCACCCTTTGCTTCAAACACCACTGATCAGTCAGTTTAACTTCTCTCAACCAACTTTACAGGTTGCATCCTGCATGTTTTTAAACAACAGTAAAGAAGTATCTATATACATTGGGCACTTGGTGGCAATTTCTCTAGTTCACTAGTTTACTTCACTAGTTCAACTACACTGGTTCCACCCTGCGTCTAATTTCCATACAGTAAAAAATAATAATTTAAAAATTATTAGTTTTCACACATTTAAGCCAAATTAGATTTCACACATTTAAGCCAAATTTAAACATAAAATATATTTTAATATATAAATAGATTTTTATATGATAGTGGATCGTATTCAATAGTAGTATTGTATAAAAGCATCTGCCAAATGCATAAATGTAAATGTAAATATTCAAACAAAATAGTAGATCATTTTCAATATACGCTCCATTAGGCTGCTTTAAATCATAGGGGTACTTGGAAATCCCATATTTTAATGTTAAAACAGTGGTTCTGCTTAAGTACTTGTTGAGAACTGCACAGAACCAAACTGCTCATTAAATCAAAGACTGCAGGCTGTTGGCAGCCAATAATTCACTGTGTAATACACACTGTGGTCAGTGCAGACCATTTATCCTTGTTGCAGATAAAACATATTTAATGCAATGTTCTCTTTTTAGGGCATGAGGTAATGTTGTTCGAACAACTTATAAATAATAAATAATTTGCCTAGTTTGCCTGTTTAGCCTCTAACAAATGACAGGTGAATTATGTGCCAAAATATTGTGGAGCTGGATTGCAGCTTGTTTTTGTTGCTGATGTCAAGGTTATAAAGAGAAAGACTAGAATACAAGATTTGCTTAACAGTTGGATTGTGTATCTGTTTCCCAGACTGCATAAATTTAATTAACCTTTAATTTTTTTTTTCACACAACACTTTAACAAATAGTCAGACTCAGTCCTGCATGTTAATACTGAAAGCAATAAGAGCAACTGCCAAAACGTGTCACTTAATTTAGGGCAATATTCATCCTCGAGCTGTTGGAAACTCCTGGCATGATGACAGTGTTATGATGTATTTCAGCTTTAGTGTCACTGAGATCAACCACTGATGGGGTAACTAAGCTGATACAACGAGCTAGTGAATCAGTAATGTGGAGGGAAGATTTGCTTTAATGTCTTAGAAAATATAATGATTTGTTGCTAACTTACACTATGGACACTGAGCCATTTTCTGCTGAAGTCAAGCTCTGCATGATTAAGATTTTAGAAGGACAAAGACACCACTGATAAAAGCAGAGATAATGTGCTGCATAATGGCCTTGATTACGTCTGTACTGCCCATGTGTTTAGTCTAAGCTCTGCAGTTTTCTCTTCAGTGTCATAATCACAGAGCTCTCCGCAAAAATGGCCATATTCCTCGCTATTCCATGATGTTTTCTATTGTTGTGTTTTTTTAACATGAGAATTCTATGAGAGGATCATGCTTTGAAATTATTGTTTCAAGGTCCTGCAATAAACAGTTGTTTTCTATGGGAAACCAGCAACAGACCAATCTGCTTAATTTAACATACTTTTTTAAAGTTATATTTTCAGTTATATCTGCAAACAAGAAATGCTGACAAAGCTTGGCCCATCTTGTAAAGTTTATTAATTTAGCTGAAAACATGGTTTAATTAAGTGAACTGTTTAGTGTAACAACAAGTTAATTGTTTCAGTCAGTAAAATCAATATCAGATCATAAGCTGAGAGAAAACCAGAGCTGTTAAATAACAATAAAATGGAAACCGTCATAGAGCACAATAGACAGGCTGGAACTTAGATGGCCCTGAACAGGAAACCACAGCTGAATGTTCTTTTGGTGTGTGGAAACAGGAAGTGGGCAGCTGCTGAGGCAGTGCTTGTATGGAAGTCAAGAGTTGAAGGAATTTCTGAGAATCAGCAAATACAATGGAGATAAGAACTTGATTACTGTACATAAATATTTTATGTTTTGGTGTGGTTTATACAATGATGTAAGGAAATTACAAGGCTGGAATAGGCCACATGTTCAGTAGTAATGTTGTAACGCTACTACCAGTAAATTAAACAGGGGAAGACAATTCAGCCAATTACTGGGCAAAATGTAATGACAGCATGTGACTGATAAATCATGATTAGCAATGGGGATTTCAGATTTCAGTCAAAAGTGCTTAAAGCAGAATTAGTGTTTTATACAATCCAGTGGCTAAATTTAAACACAACTACATTGTAACTCACACTTCCTGATGAACCCAATGCTAGGTGTTGTGTACGGGTGCCAGGGCATTGCTTTGTTGTTGCAAAGCTGCTCTGAATGATTTTTATCATGTTGCTATTTGGTTGCTGTTCTATGTGGCTGCTATGTTGTTCTGTCCGGGTTACTTATAGGCCCAAAACAAAAAATGCCATACAAGTTCCAATGATATTCTTGTCTCTGGGTGTGGTATTTCAATGTATGTCTAGGGGATTTTTAGCCTGTTTCAATGTTTTTCTGTTTGTTATTTACCTCCATTGGTATAAGATGAGGTAAAAGCAGTAACAACATCTACTTTTTAAATGAGGAGTAGATGTTGCACATTTGTTTAATGGAGCAGTTCACCCAAAAATAAATTACCCTTGAGGCATCCTAGGTGTATAAGACTTTCAGCTGAACAGAATTATATTAAATAATATGCTGGCTCCTTCCAGCTTTATAATGGCAGTGAATAAGACAAAGATTTTGCAGTTTCTTTTTTCAGGGGAACTATTTCTTTATAAGTCTTTGCTAGACAGATGTAGAGACAGACCAGGAGAGCAGACATTGGTTTGTATTTAGCAGTTCTAATGGCGTCACTTCAGCTATAAAGGTACATTTAAAGGATAATCTCTGCAATCTAGCTTCTGTCTTAATGTAAGCACAAACCTGTTCAGGTGTTCTGGTTGACCCTACTGCACATGAGAGGGCTGGATTCCCAGGCCTTTATCTGTCCTGTCCTGTCACATACTTCCAGTTCTGCTAACAAGATTGAATTAGAGTGACATGGTGTTGTAAATCTGTTCTTGACCTGATTTTGACCTGCTGTCCAGAAGGTGACACGTGTGTGAGATATGTTAAAGCTCATCAAAAGTGATCTTAAGGTAAAAGTATCAGGCAAAAAGTGACAAAGCACCTGACCAGTTAATCTGTTCTCCTCACTTACCTTTTCAATAGGATTAACTAACAGAGAGATAAAGCGACTAACAGATAATACAGCTGTGTGAAATGTGTGAAGGGTGTAACCTAATAAAATGCCCATCTGTCACGATCTAGAATAATGTAAAACACCTAAATAACTTATATAAGAGTAAACGTTTACACCCATATTAGTATGCAGTACTCTGTGGCCTGTGGGTGATAAGGAATGAAAATAACCAATCACTCCCTAATATAAGACACAGTTTTGTAAACATTAGTCAAATTAGCAGATATCTACTTTATCTGATGTTACATCTTGCTATTCATGTAGCAGTGAAGATTATATGAAACTTGATGATCTATATTTTGTTTAAAATGAAAACAGTACATTTACATTACAGTGATTTTACCACAGGTAAAACAACATCAACAATATAATATAATCACTATATGGTTGACACTCATGATGTGTAACCTATTCAGTGGGTCAGGCGGAAAGGGTTGCACCCATAAAAATGTGGTTCCCGGTCCCAAGTTAAATGTTAATATGTGCAGCCACAATCACCAAGATTTAGGCCCATGAAAAGGTGCATTCAAGAGTCAGCCATGTAGTGAGCGTGGAATGATTCAAAAGATGATGATAAAAGTGATTTTAACATGGATAATTAAAATTTTAGGACTCTTGACATTCTTTCTATATAGAAGGTCTGACCTTGACTTTAAATGCAGGGTATTCATATTGAATAATAATAATACAATTAATTTTCCGTGTTATTGGAGTTCAGTGGCGAATGTGAATTTACCATTGGCAGGCCTACGTGCATTTGACTTCACCTTTGTACACCTTTTCTTTGACTTTCTATAAGCAATGCACCACATTTGTTGACCCAATAAGATCACATGCTGTCACAAAGACCTTCAGTAAACAAGGTCTTGTGTTGTGTTTATGTATCAGCTTGGCTGGAGGTCACCTCACAGGTCGGGGGCCTTTCCCTCAGGTGAAATGTCTGAGATTGCTCCATATCCTTGTCAGTCACAATGTGACACATTGTGTAACATGTTTTTTATCAAGTCCTAATGGAAACTGCCATATGCAAATTTTGTATTAATGTAGGTGTGTGCTGACTGTTGTAACTATTGTACGTGCCTCAATGCATGAAAAATCTAAGGAGGTGCAGTTTAAGCTGCCAGAAACTCTGCCAAATTTGCCCTTATCAGATGTTGGACTATAAGTTCAGTGGTAGGAAAACACGCACTGTGTGAATTGTTGTAACTGTTAAAGAGAAACTGATATTTTTCTGTTGTGTTAGCTTGAGCTTTAGCTCTGATCTGCTAACACACAAAGCGCTAACAACATAAATCTGTCACTGAAAGAGACAGTAAAACCTGGACGTTGGCTGGACGGCTAGATATTGTTTGTACCTGGTATGCTGTGCTGCACGTCCACTAGGCAAAGCTCACCACACACCCAAAGGCCTGCATTAGTGTTCCTGTAGGACAATTGATAGAACATGGTGCTAGCAACACCACACTTGTAGGTTTGATTCCCAGGAAATCAATTTGACTGTAAAATACAAGTAACTTTGGATAAAGGTGTCTGATAAATGTAATGTAAAAATTTAATGTAAGTACTGTAAAGAAAACAACAGGGGAAAAGAACAGGGGTATCAAACATGGGTCCTGGAGGGCCAGTGTCCTACAGAGTTTAGCTTCAACCCTACACTGTAAAAAAAACTTTGCTGCCTTAATTTTTAATTAAGTTTAATTAACTTGGATATACAAGTCATTTCAACTTAATATTTTTAATCCTGACTGGTATAACTTAAAAAAAATAGGTTAAGCAATTTTCTAACTATTTCTTATGTTACCTCAACTCCACACCAGTCAAAATAACAAAATTTTGTTGTAAAATTTGTTGCAAAATTACAAAAGTTGAAATGACTTATGCGACCAAATTTATAAAACGTAAACATGTAAGGCAACAAAGTTTTTTACAGTGTAATTAAACACACCCGATCCAGCTAATCAAGGTCTTCAGGATTACTAACGAAAGTTAAAATAAAATTGTTTTAACTTTTAAATTGCTAAAAATGTTGGGGCTTTTTAAAAGCATACATGCACTACAACAAATTGTTTTGCATAAGCTCATGGTTTGCATGCAGTTCATACACTGAAAGGAAAGCTCGCCACCTCCTGGCCGTGCACAGTGAGATCGTCCTGATGGTTTCTGTAATATTTCTCTCCAAGTGGAAAAGCAGCAGTAAATATGTCGACCACATATTTTTGTTAAAATAAAGCACCTTAGAGTGGCAAAAACAAAGTTGACATGAGCATCTTACTAGCAGCACTGGCTGACAGTCTATCGATAAAATAAAGGTGGTTACTTCATTATTCATGTACCTGATTCATTATTTGATAAGCAAGAACAGCTTGACCTTAGACACTTCTTCATAAAAATGCCCTCCCCTTGTATCTCTAGGATTAACAATATAGCTTAGCACTCCAGAACTCACTTGTATAAAAATTTCAATTATATAAAATTCCTCTAAAACATGCTAGTAGATGGCTGCATCCATATTGTCATGACTGTCTCCTCCAAAATCTTTTTCCATAGTCAAAGACGTGATGTAGTCTGTCTCCTGAAACAGAGCAGATTTTAATGCCATTAATATATCAGAGTGTCATTCAGCTGTTTTGTGTTAGCAAAATGATCTCATGGATGCTATCAAGCATTTTTGAAACTAATAGATTGAAATTATTCTAAGTATCCTTCAATGAACGTTACTAACCACAATTACACACTAAATAAAAAACAAGAAAGGTCGAATGTACAAGATAAATAGGCCTATGGATTTTGCAGTCCGTTTTTAGGAATCTTGAAAGAGAAAACAGTATGCTTATACATTGTGAAAGTCCACTAACTTTTTGCATTCAGAAAAGGTAATGAATGAGTTGTCCACGCATGTTGAAGAATAAATGTGTGTGTTGCATGTCTCTTTGTCTTTTATAAAACATACCGTCATGACTGGACGCAGATTTACCCAGAATAGAGGTCTTGGTTATACAAACACATTCATATATAGTGGATTATCGACTCCAAAATCAGATACAACACTCCCATCTAGTGGGATGTTATTGCACTAACATGAGTAAACAAGCAACAACTACGTGCGTAGGGTTACAGTGTGGGCACTGTTTGGTCGCTACGTGAAAAAGAGGAATATAGTATTTCCTAGGAGCTACAAGCATGTCAGCCCAACACATATAAAACGATCTTCTTTCAGTAATGATATTCTAATAGACAATTGTTGATCACTATTTATGAAATTGTCCAGGAGAGAGAAAGTTTTCCACACAAAGATGTTTCTGTGTGTGAAGACAGATGTGTAAATGATAGATCAGGAATGCACCTGAGGATTTAAACCATGTCATTTTTAGGCCTTTTACTTTATTAATCCATGTGTTAATCCATGTAATTAATCCATAAGGGTGACTTTCAGGTACGAACATTCTGAAAATTAATATTTCTATATTAATATTTCTATTTAATATATAATATATATATATATATATATATATATATATATATATATATATATATATATATATATATATAATGTAAATTATATTGCTCCCTAAAAATAGTACAGAACACCAAATGTTGATTTACACTCATAAGGAGTCTGCCTTGGGGTGTTAAAGATATAAAGATATGCTTTACAATATATTAAAAACCCTAAAACCAGCTTTTTACTGCAATATGTTTCCATCACAAATCCTATGCAGTGAGGGAACGTATGTCCCTTTCAGTAGGGTGCAGCAGACTGCTGTCATAAGCATTAAGCCCTGGCCAAACACAGTCAAGCTATATCGTTTCTGACACAATCATATTTCAAGGTGGTGTAGTGAGTGCAGCCTAAACAAACCAGCTTTCACACCAATTCATAAATCATACTGATGAACAATGAAAAAAAAGGATAGTAAAACAAAAGAACTGAAATGTGAATCATCACTTATTACAGCCATTGTTTTTGCCTATGTGGTCCCATTAAGCCACACCTTCTTCTAGGATGGATTGACAGCTGACAGACTACCTCCAGATAAAAGATTTTCAATAAAACATTTCACTTCATTCACCATCACAGGAGGGTCAAGTGAGTATTTCTCTAGAAGCTCATCATCCAGAGTAATACAAATCATTCTTTGGATTGTCATTGTGTTTTGAGATGGGTCGGAATGTGATATATTACACTGGGGCAGTGTTGTGCATCCTGATGTTTACTGCATTAAGTAAGTGAAATTTCTGCTATGTAAAATCTCTTTGTGATACTTTATACTGCACTCCATATGAATAAAATATTTTTTTTTTTTACTCTGTAATTCACAGTTATCAGTCATTGTAGATTAGATGGTAAGATTAGATGATACAGTTCCTGTGTCATCTGTTTTATGCCAAATGTGGAACTGTGTCTGTAGGACAAAATTATTAAAACACTTCAATAATGTAGAGAAATATAGTGATATGTCAGATCTCTGATCTGATATTGTTATGTCATATAAAAACCTAAATGTTTTGGCTAAATAACATTACTTAGATGATAAATCGATCTTCTTAATAATTATTAATAAAATAATTTTAAAAAATGTTTACTATAGCTGCTTTGATGATGACCCCATGCATTTTTCTACACCGTGCCTAAAGGCTTTTTTATTCTCAGTATATGTAGTTCATGGACTTAACCAGCTAGCACCATTTAATATCCTGACTAATTCTGGGGTAGTTCTCATTTTATTGTTGTCAACAAATAATGTGTAAGTTAGGAGTGGAGTTACTCAAATGTCAACAAATGTACAATTCATGTGAAATTTAACAATAAAGTCTGTTACTGAACCTTTTAGGTGCTCAGCCCATCAGTATATTTCAAATTCTTCAAGTAATCCAATCAACCCCAAAGAGCTACCCCACACCGCTTTTTTCATTTTCCCTCTGCATGGAGATCACCAACCGTATCTTCACTGACTCCCTGCTCAACCCTGCCACTCAGGACTATAAGCAATTGTACAGTGAAGTTACAGGAGCTGTAAGTGTTTACAGTAAATCTGTGATTAATACATGCCACTACCAGTTTTATTGAATGGCAACCATTTCATAGCCTGCATATTAATTGTATATCCACAACAATAATGTAAAGGTGCTCATGTAAATTTACATTACTCAGTACTTATCTTATATATGTATTTACATATATTTATAATATGTTAAAACAAAATAAAAAATAAAAATGAGCTGTAATTCCTTGATTAGAAAGTGTACATGATGGAAAAAATCATGATATAATTGAGAAATAATTTCAAAGATATTTAGATTTCCAAATCCTTAATTCCCAACCCACAGTTAAAGAATTGTTGCATGAACAACAATATACAATCTGTAATAAATGTACATAAATTTTCAATGCTCTTTTTTGTAATAATGCCAGTTTGTAAATCTTCATCTTAAAATGAATCAAAACAACTTACAAAGTAATCACCATTTGTTACCTTATTTCTCATTAAGACATATTTCTAAACATGACTGTGTTAATCTTTACAGCTGAACATCATATTTAATTGCTCTGACTGCCACACAAGAAACAGCTACAGTAGGGTACAAGGAATTCAGTTCAGGTAAACCTCAAAGTTTTCAAATCTTTTGCTAATGGTGAGTGTGATAAAAGCGATACATTTTTTTAAAACTGTATATTATAATCACTCATTTCAACAGCTGACCAATTTTGTTTTTCTTCTTTGACAGAAACAATGGGTCTGTGATTGCAAATTGTACCATATTATTCCAGACGATTTTTATCAACCATGTTGTGATCAAATTTTTGCTCCTGAGTGCGACTGCTAATAATTCTTGCCCAAACGGTCTTGAAATCAAAAGAGAGTTTACTAAAGGTGAGTATTCTTTTACTTAGCCCTGTGAAACTAAGACAAACATTTTCAATATATATATTATTTAAAAAAAAATACTGGGAGAACTTTGTAAGACAAAACAGGATTCTAAAGTGTAACTCCTCACACAGAAACAGTTACACCCATCTGGTGTTTTCCAAAGAGCACAACTCCTATGGCCAAAACAACAATCTCTACAATCAAGACCTCAGGTGGGGTCACGAAAGCAAGACCTAAACCTTCCACAGCACTTCCACAACATATTGATGCTGTGAAAAGGACTACTGCTTTGTCTCCATTGACTACTTCTCAAAAGCTTCTAAATACAGGACATATGTCAGGGCATAAAACTACCACAGCCAAAAGAGGAGATGAGACTAAACCTGCCGTCCCGCCCACTTTCATTTGCTCAGTGGTACAGTACATTCGAAAGGAGGTTCCTGGTTGGATAGTTGCTTTACTCATGTTGGCCTGCATCACAATTCTGCTCCTCCTCATCCTCATACTACTGGTAAAAAAATTGTATCTGCATGTCACTTTCTAAACTGCTGAAACCCATTTAAGCCCAGCCCCCTTTTTTAATCATAAGCTTGAAAACTAGATATCAGAATGACTGTAGTAGACATAATCTTGGTCTCTTATTTGGAATTTGTGGTGTACAAAAGCAATTAAACACAGGAAAGGTGTTTTGGTACACATGGTTTTTGGGTGAAGATATATAATGTACCTTAAGCCTTAAGAGGCACATTGTACACTTCATCGAAAACAAAGAGTTTTAACATGTTTATCTTTTCCTTCAGTGTAGATTATATTTAATATATACAGTACATTATATTGAAATAAACACACGAATGGGTCACTGGTGAAAAGGAAGTATGAAAAGGCCGATATGTATTATAATATTATATAATACTGTATAAAACTATAAAGTCATATTAGACTAGAATATATTTTGAAGCATGTTTATAGAAGCTGTGTTGGGCTGGTTAGAATGTTCAATCAAACAGATCAATGTTTTGAAAGTGCCACAGAATCACAATGTTTATACTTTTTAAAGAAAAACAACCCGTGATTGGCTTATAGATGTCTTCTGGTATTAAGCAGGAATAAAAATGGCACAGAACACCTTTAAAGAGAATTTTGGTAATGTTACACTGATAAATGCCCTGGTGTTTTATATAATATCTTGATATCTCAATTCTCTCTTCAGTTATGCTGTTGGAAGAAAAATAAAAAGGATGAGTCTAAAAAACTGGCAGAACATGCATCTTATGAGAGAACATCTTTCAAAGAACATCTCCCTGCGTACAGTCCACACACACCACAGCCAAAACAAAGCTACCCAGTCTTTGTAAGTTCACCTCTACAAGCCCTCATTTCCTCTGGCTGAGATTCTGTTCACTTCAAATTCAGAGTTATTAAGAGATTTGATATCAATGCATTTTTATACAAACCCACCATTGAAGAAGAAGGTTGAGATAGCTACTATATAAGAACAGTAGCAAATAAGCATAAAAATAATACATTTTAAGCTATATAAAGCTGTATATGCAAAATTTGTGAGAACATTTGTACATTTTTGATGAAAAATTGCATTATATGAAAAGAAGTATTGAGAAAAATAAAAACGTATGAGAATGAGAAGCATGAATTGTGTTGACTCATTGTGAGTAATACTGGTATATGCAAGATCATTAGAACACATATTTCATAGAGAGACATTGTCGATGTGCATATACATATACAAACTGATATCTTCCAAAATACATATACAAACTGAAATCTTCTTTTGTACTGGAATAGATCCTTTGTTCAAAGCCATGATGTTGAATAGTTCATACTGAATAACAGTCATGTTAAACTCTCACTTATGATCGTTTTGTTTCAGGGCATTTCACACAACTACATGTTATAGCTGACAGAGATGATATGTAACACAGACTGTCTTCTCTTCAACAGGGAGAACCAGAGCTGAAAAAGAATGGTAATCGCTCAGGGATGTATGTGGTGAACCCAGAGGGATAATGAACATACCTGTAAGGGAGCTACAGGATATATCTGAATATTTCAATTCAAACACATCTGCACTTTACATTATTCATTCATTATTAGACATAGCTGTCTCAAAACACAATCTTTGTTAAACAAAATAATATAAATAAAATTAGGGCTGCACAATTAATGGAACAACTAATCGTATTACAATTACAGTAGCATCAATTACATAATTGTTAAAAGCCACGTTTACAGCGGTCCATTGGCCCTCATTTACTACAAGAGCAAAATTGTTTCATTTTATTCCCAGAATGCACCAGATTTATTCATTTAATTTTAAAATATACACAATTTTACAAGGGGGGAGCATGCCCCCGGACGTCCCTAGAGGGGAATAGGTCCACCCACCAATAGAAGAAAAATAAGTCAATATTAGCCCAGAGTACCCAAAAAAAGCATCTCTGTAAAAATACTTCAGTGTAAATCAAATTATTAATGTAGATTACAATATTAAGTAAATAATCCACAATTTTTGACATAATCGTGCAGCCCTAAATAAAATGGCATTATTGTTCTTATTTAATTGGCAAGTACAAAGGTATATTCTCAGCTAAATGTAACAGGTTTGCTAATGATGGTGGCTTAGGGGTAAATACAGTAGTGAGCAGATCTATTGTTTGCCATTCTGACCATAATACTTTGCTCAATGAGGCAGCACAAAGATGGGATTTAATGCTAGTAAATATATTTTTCCTTCAATATTTAGTAACTTAAATAGTTAATGTTAATATAATGTTATATTCATAATAATAATAATGACAAAATTATTAATATATAAAAAATTGTCTATTGAACAAAACAAATGAGTGAATGAGTCATAATGTCTGGTATAATAACAATAAAAACAGAGAAAGCCCAGAGATAGGCTTAAGCAATCAAAACAAATATGATGTATATATACATCATATACGTTACTATTTTTAACACATAGTTTACATTACCATAGATGACACAGTGTCAATTACTATAAATGTGATTAATAATATAATACAATAATAACAGTGGTGGAATTTTTTAACATTTAGTATTTTAAACATTTAAACATCTGGGAATTTTTAAACATCTGGACGTTGAAATTGCTGTTAATTGACATTTCCTTGTTAGCTTGTAAAACAATACTGATAACTAATCTGAGAAACATCTCAGAAACTGTGACATCACGTTGTCAAAATATATTTATATAAACTGGCTTGATATTTACTTATGCAAATGATGTGGCATGTCAGATTCATGGAGAAGTGGATACGTCTTATGATTTTTGAGTGACCCAAAAAGGTTCTGAAAAAATTGACTGGTTATGTTATCATTACCATGTATAATATAAGTATTATAGTCATCTTTCACAATGAGCAGACTGGTGTTAATGTATTTATTTCTGTATTATTTATAAAGCACAAATATGGGGATATGGCTTTGTGGTCTTTTGCATTTATTATTCTGTTTCAGTGCAGTATAGATGTTCATCTCTTATCAGCTGTAAAGGATACATACATTCGACTGACCATACTGAAATTTATAAACATTTTATTTTTGATACTATAGGGTGGTTTGCTTTTTCTTCTGATTATAAGGTCACAATCTGAAGCCTATTTTCATTTGTATTGCATCTGTATTCTCATATGGCTTCTGTGGGAAAAAAAATATTATACTTAAACAAGGTCTGAAATGTCATAAATATGGTTGTTTCTTTATGCAATGTGTTGTATTATTATCTATTATTCTATCTATTATTATAAAGTTAATGTAGGGCTGACTAGAATGTTATAGTTATCATTATCCTGGTTAACTCCTAAGCTACATAACTTCAGGCGTTGCTCTAAGTGGGGTATCTTTATAAGTAAACTGTAAATCATTTTAGATTAAGTTTCTGGTAATTTGCTTTTGTAAATTGCTTTTTGTTTGTTTGTAATTTAAATTGTTAATCATGAGAGTTAAAGCTAAAATATCTAATCATTCCAACAGATCACACGAACTTCAATATTTTTATCCAACTTCAAAGCCTCCATCCTTCATGACGCTACTAGTATCCAATGTGCTTCCCTTTGCATTGCAAGCAATGACACATTTTCCCTCCTAAGATAAAACTATGTAAATAATTGTAGTTTACTTAAGATATCAAGGATCAATAAAAACCTTCATGTAAAGCAGAACCTGTATTAATGGAGTTTTATTATAATGGTAAAGTGTGGGAGAGGTTGTGTTCACATTCAGTCTTGGATGAAGTGATCATAAAAATGATCACAAAAAGGTGATCATAAAAGGAAACAAAAGCTTTATGGATTATTAATCAGGATGGATAACATTTACACAGCCATATTTATTAAGTCTCTGAAAGAAAGGCTTATGGGAGCGATTCTGAGAATTTGACTTCTGACTCAGATACATGTAGTGATTAAAATATCAACTGTACACTTGTGTTTGTTCGCACTGTAAATAGGTGCTTCAGCTTGCTTTCATTTTTTAGGACAAGGATCTTCCTCTAAGTAATCAAGACCACAGAATATGTAAGCATATGCAACCAGATCATTTTCATAGAATAAACACATATGAGGAACCTCATATATGAGGAAAGCTTTCTATAGACTTCATTTTAGCTGTATTTGACCACTGTACTTTATAAAACCAAAAACTGAAACTAAGCATCTCAAAGAAAAATGTTTGTCCCTCCAATTCAATATTTATTACTTATACATAATCTGGAGTTATAATATAATTTAAATCATGTATTACATACATTTTCATAATATAACACATTTTTATTAGTAATTTTATTAAAATGTTATTGTATCTTGGCTTATGATTATTATATTACAGAACCACACCCTTTATTATACTAGGACATATGACTGTGTTTCTGTGTGTGATTTATAAGAATAGCTGAACTTTTAAGCTTCATTAAGTAAGCAACAACGAAAGTTATGACAAATAAGTCTCTAGTAGCTTGAGGCAGCAGTGACTGTTTCTTAAAGGTGTAGACAGACATACAGCCTCACCCTGAACTAAAATTTATTTTTAATTAAATTTCTCATTAGGACATATTGACTAATATCTATCTGCGCAATATTAGTCAGGCTTGATTACATTAAACAGCCACAATCTCTTAGAACAACATTGCTATAATGAACCTTTGTGTTGTTATGCAAAGACACAATAAATATTGATAAGTTTCACTTCAAATGGTATATACAGCGCCAGTGGAATAATAGAAATGATTTGTTGTATATTTGATCAGATAACTATAAGTGTGGTTGTGGAAAAGGGGAATCAAATGATTACACATTATACATTGTTATAAAAAATATCTGTTCTTTAATTCAGTAAGGTTCAGTTGAATTTAATTAATTTCTATAGCACTTTTTCCACATTTTTTGGATTATTGAAAAGCAGCTTTACAGACCATACAGTGTAGAACAAACAGTTGAGACAACTGTGCCATGTTTGTTTGCTGTTGATAGGTGCTGCAGTGTAGCCTCTGATAAATATAGATTTGCATAGATGCTATCAGTGAACACTGTCAGTGATGCTGATAACATCTATGCAAAATGTAACATTTAACTAAGAGATTTGCCATTAAATCAATATATATAAGGAACTTTAGGGCAGAGTCTGAACTTTACATAACATGGGGTGTGTTACTGTTTCTATTATGATCAAGACTACACACACAGAAAGAGTTTATCTTTCCGTGTGGATCTTTATCATTTAAAAAACACCTCTGTTATGATGTCGCATAAAGCGTTATGATTATAGGCAGATTCAAACATCAGCAACAAGTGCACAAACTTCATGTGTGTGTGCACAGGGAAATTGTGTGTGTGTCAGGTGTAGCAAACATACATCAATTAACTATTATATAGGTTCTTTAAACACAAGTCAAAATGTAATATTAAGCACAACAGTCTGTTATTGTTGGTGAATTGTTTAATGAGTCCATTCAGCAAGTAAAACACACTGCACAATAAACGCTATGAGAATGTCTTACAATGTCATACCTGTTTCGTTTCTGCTATCTAGTGGAAACCAAAAGCATTGCAACATGCTCAGGATCACATCTGACAAAAAAAGTGTGCAGAAAATACCTGGACTTTAGGTAACAGATGTCTGGTGAACAATTTAAGTAAAATAAGCATCCAAAATAAGAAAGTAAATATAAAACTAAATAAACATACATTTTGAATAAAACAGGAGAGAAACATTAGAAGCATTAAAATAAAATTAGTAGCATTTCATAATGAAGACAAATGCAAAAAACTACACAATAAAAACAATATTCTGTGAGTCTGCTGATTAAGCTTACCATTAGACTATATTAGCTCCTTAATGCAATAATGAAAATTAAACTAAGATCCTACAATTTTACATAGAACATCTTTTCCATCATCACACATCATCTAGCAGAATGATTGTTAAAAGTTCTAGACAAGGTTCCTCAGAAACAAAAGCCTCATTCTGAACTGAAATGGGTTTTCGATGGCAACTACAGCACCAATAATGTAAATGTGGAAGCACACAGATCAGATCAACATATCATTTTGAACACAGTGTTTTCCAGAAAAAGATTAAACCCAGATGCATGGTTTACATTATTCTACATACAATATTGTGTTTGCTTCTATTGTTAGCCTAACATAAATACTAAATGTCATCAGCTTATATCACCTTTCTAATGACTAATTCTAAAGAGGTCAAATGCACTTAAAATTGTGGCTATATTACATTATGTAACATTATGAGACATATTAACATATTAGACATAGCAACACATTATCTCTCCTTTATTAGTATTGCTATTCCATGAAAGTATTTACACTTGCAGATCAATGGTGAGTTTGAGTCCATTTCTCAATTGGGAAATTTCCCCATTTTCTTGCCATCCTAGGGGTATATGACCTTTTTCTTTAGCAGAACACAGTCGGAGTTATACAACATCCTGACTTTTCCTAGCTTGATAAAACTGAATCTTATTGGTTCTTGCGTGTCAGGTGACTAGTCATCATATGTGTTTTGCAAAAAAACACATATGATTACTAAAAAATGTTTGCAAAAACCGATAGGATTTAGGATGTGCCACTGTATTTGAATTTAGCGCTCTGATCTGTTTGTTTACATGGATATGTTATGTATCGATTGCTTAGCAAGCCCAAAATATGAAGAATTTTTTTTCACAAACATATTGTTTAACCTCAGAAGACAATAATAAGCCACTGGAGTCGTATGGATTACGTTTATGATGGATGGATGCGCTTTTTAGAGCTTCCAAATCTTAGACACTATTCAATAAAGCTATTCAAAAAAAGATCATATGTACTTACAATGGCATGAGGGTGAAAAAGTTATAGGAGAATTTTCATTTTTCAGTGAACTATTTTTATGACCTGTGATACAGTTTTAGCTGTAGGTGACATGATGTTCACCTGGTAACAACATACAATCCAGTTCACAAACAACCTGATCACAATATCTTGCATTAAGTGTATTTCTTATGCATGCTTGCGTTTTTCATATTTGTCAATCTTTAAGGAGGCTGTAGGGGTTAAATTTACACCGGTCATGCTCTGATCTCTCTGCATATTCATCAAACGTTGATTTGATTCTTTATCATCAAGTTTGTTATCTGTACAGTGCACTGTATTACCAGGCCTACTGTAATTGTGACATGAGGGGTTGACTACATTAGCTGACAGATCAACTCTGCAGCCTTTTAAAGCAGGACATACAATGTTAAACATAATGACCCTATATTAAAAAGCCCTATTGTTTCATACACCAGTGAAATACTGAAAACTATCATGCCCCAACCTTGTCTGAGCTCTACATTTAAACAGAGACTACATAGATGAGTTTCAACCGTCCGTTAAAGAGTCAATGGGGGCAACTTGAGGTTCAGTGGGGGGGCTGGGGAGTTCTTCTATTGGCTCGGATTTTGGTTCAGGCTCTCGTTTTGGTATTGGCACTATAACTGGCTCCACCTCTGGCACCATCACCTCCACCTATAGGGTTTGGTGTGTGGAAGGAGAAAACAGAAGTTTAATTGGTAAGGTATTCTAGAAGAAAATGATTACTTCTTGCTTCACATTAGGGGATATGACTGCAACTAGGATATTTTTTTGACTGTTTGGTTGTGTTTTTGTAGTGTTATGTAGAATTCCTCTCAGCTGTCTATTAGACATCAGATTGTTCTGATTGACTTTGATTGTGACATCATGCAAAATTTTCCTGTTTTGTGTGGATAGACAAATTGCTTGTTACTAGAGACATTGTGCTTAGTTAGGACAGTGTATAGCAGCTCCTTACTAAAATCAGACCTCATAAATGACTGATTTAGAACATTCTATTGGCTGCAACCATTTGTGTCACAAAAGAGAAATTCCTTGGAGAAGTGCCCTGTAGACTTTAATAGATAAAAGTTAGCATTTTGCTAAGTAGACATGAAAAAGTATAAAACTACACAGCACACACAAATATTTACAAATTAAAACTTTCTAAATTAGATGACATTTTCTGTTTAGATTGATTTAAATGGATAAACACAATGCTGACTTTGGCCAGAAGGTATCGTAGAAGGCAGCTTACTCAGGTTTCCTACCCCATTATCAGTCCCAAGAGGCAAAATTTATCCTGCACTGAAATTTGTCTCTTTGGTTGTGTGATTAGTGTATGTAACAAAACTAGCACCCTAGACCAGAGTATGGCATTACTGTACCTGGGGTTGACTAGGGGTGACAACTTCAGGCTGAGATGGGGCAGCACGCTGTCTAAAACCAGGCAGCTTTTGAAACAGATGTATTGAAAATATATTTTGATATTATATATATTTGGATCATAATTATATATGGATTATAAACTATATTCAAGTTAAACATGAAAAACATTTGCTTTGAATAATTAAAAAACAGGTTGCCAATAAATAATTAAGCTATTTAAAATACACAAGTATGACAATAAATACATAATTTCACATTAGATTTACTACACTAATTGCATTAAACACCAACAATCTATACCATATTATCTCTCTCCTGCTATTTTATTGCCTAGTGTTTCATTGTGAATGTGTTTAACTGACCTGCATGCCACCTTTAGCCAGAGCACTGAGGCCAAACAAAATGGTCACAATGCAGATCGCCAACTCCACTACAAGAAATAACACTAATGTGGCCAAGAAGCCATCAATCAAGAGCTGAGGCCACCAAAAAGAGATGGACAGAACAGGAATAAGCATTGTCTTCATCACAAACCCTGGCTAACTACCTTACAAACAAACAAGGCTTGCAAAATAATAATCATAGCTGCTAATAATGGATGCTAACTTACAAACACGCGTATAAATACACCTGTTATGTAATTTTGCAGTTAGAATATTTAAAACAAACAGATTATTGTGATTATCTGAACTCTTAATGGATATGCAGTAAGAAGGTTTTATTATGATTTAGACAGCTTCTTTTATTTTGAAGCATTTTCAGACAGCTGGCCCAAAGTGCAAAACTGACAACACATCCTTCAAACATTATTTTTAAGAAAATTTGAACCCATTTTTAATTCAGTTGGTTTTTTTTCTAAAATACATTATCAACAAATATTTGAGTATTTATATGTAAACATGAAGCATGAGAGTAAGAATTACTTACTTTACAATTTCTCTCGACAGTATAAGTGCATTTCCTGAAACAGTATTGTTGCTTTGGAAAAGCAAACACAAAAGACAAGTATTATATTGAATTTAGCCAAAGACCAGGCTGACTTTACAGAAACAGCTGTATAGCTTGATTCATATTAATGCATCTTCTGCCCAGCAAACCCAATAAGCCAGTCTAGTTAAACTGTTACAGTTTTTGTTGTTTTCTTTTCTTGACCAACTACAGTGCCTTTGCAAAGGTTTTGGACTTTTGTGGCGCACTCCATATGGTATGAAAGCAATCTCATTGGACAGATCTTGTTAAAGATGTTGCTTTAGTTCACCAAAAATTCTGTCACTATTTACTCTTCTGTCACAATGTTGTTTCCTGCATGACTTTCTTTATTCTGTGGAACTTGGGAATTGAGATGTTGGGCAGAATTGTTTGGTTCAAACACATCTAATGTTCTTAAAATTTAAGCTTGATTAAAATATTACAAAACTAAAATTCAAAAGTCTAGTATTAAAAAAGCGAAGCACTAGCCAGCTATGATTAGACTAAAACACAACATTGAGCGCAAAATCACAATAACTTTTTTCAAATAATTTCCTCTTTTTGTAAAGTGTACAGTCCAAATACCTTGAAAGGGCACTGTTGTATTTTATTGCTGCAGCATTAAAAAAGTCTGTACCAAGTGCAAAGAGTCAAAATCCTTATGTTTTCTGTATTCTGTTATATTTTTATAACCATACATGAATACACAAAAGATCTAGAGTTAGACATTTAATTTGAAACACAGCAAAACATAGATATATAAACTAAAAAAATAAACAGGGTGTCAGGCTGTTCAGTTTAGGGCTGCATTTCTTAAAAGCATCTTAGGCCTAAGTATATTGTTGCACTAATTGGCACCAATGGTCTCTACGATCAGCTTAGGCACACAATGCTTTTGAAAAGCACAGCCCAGGTTGTTTCCTCTTCATTTTATTATGTCAATTGTTTCCCTGTCTTTCTCCGTGGTTTTGGATCGTGTCCCCATTTGTTTCCATAGTAACCCATGATTGGTACCTGAATCTGTTTTACTTTCTCCTGTGTATATATAGCCCTGTGTTTCAGGTTTCCCTTGTTTGTTCTTGTCTTTGTATAATGTGTGGTGTTTGTACAGGGTCCTAAATGTTTTCAGTGCTTAAAGCTTTTACTTATTAGTTTTCAGTCAGGAAATCTAGTCATTTCCTATAGGATTACACAACGTGATGGAAGGACTAACCTTTGATATGAATACAGTGGAATTATCTACACACTCCCAAAAGAGTAACTTCTCACCATATTTTAAGATGGCTGCACCCTGGAAGTCTATGTGGATGATATTCTGGAAATTACCCAGTTGGTGTCCTTAAACAACAGCACACCTAAGTTGTGCTTGGAGTAAGCTGGATAACTCTGTTCGGACTGATACCCAGGAAGAAAACATTGTGCACCCTAGTGCAGTCTCTGGAGAAAATGGTGTGGCTAACCTTTAATGGCTGGTGAGGAGTAAAACAATGACGCCATTTAGCCACAGATCTCCCAGTCCACTCCAGTTCTACAGCTGCTGTTGTGTGTCATCCCAGGTCCCCCTTCTTGGACCCTGCCCTCCTTCTTCCTTCTCCACTACAAACATAATCTAGCTTCTTGCCATCATCTCTGCTGGCTTCCATCAGATCCTCAGCTCCACCTTGGGCTTTCCAGTCTCTAGCTCTGCCTGGGTTTAAAGATATCATGGCTCCACTTCAGTCCATTGACCTGTTGACCTCCATGCTGCCTCATCTCCAATGTGGATCTTCATCCCATTGGCTCTTCCATGGTCAGGGGTGCTTTTCAATCCTCTAAGAAACCAGGATTAACATCTCAATTCTCTAACTGCATCGTGAGGAATGAGTAAGGAAGGTTTCTTGGGAAAAGCTTACCTCAAAGCATGTTTGTGTTCTTTAACACGTTAGTTTGGATCCTTGAAGTATCTCCTGGCTGTTTTTAGTGTATATTACGACTTGAAGTTTACATGTCTTTTTCTGATGGGTTATACAACATGTGACACAGGGTGGATGTGAAAACATAAGACTGTATAGGGTTGAACATGACACTAACCAAGATTACAGGTTAGATTTCCAGAGAATGCGACTGATACCCTAACTGTGCACCCTAATTACATGTTAGACACATGATAGTGTCTGCCATGTGTGTGTAGAATAGTTCAAATAAAGTGTATAAAACTGAATTCTCAAATTATGTAACATCTAAAAATACTTGGAAATGGAGGTATTAAGTTCCCCTGAGGTGATTAACTGAATGCTCCTTCTCACAAAAGTGTCTTTCTCACTTTAAAAAAGAATCAACATGTATACCCAATATTCTTGTAATCCATTCATTTCATTCATTTTGAATAATTAACCTACTCTGTAGCTGCACCTGCCACACAAGCAAGGTTTCAAACCTCAATAACACACTTCATTGTTTTTGATTCTAAAAGCACTTTCAGTTTAAAGTGTCCAAAACAAACCCTGCCGAACATTATTCCCTTTCCTAAACTTCAGTGACATGAAGTATATGACCCTGAAGCAGACCAGCAATCTATTTGGTTAGTAAAGATGCTACGTTTTGCACTTTGGTACAGTCCTTTGAAAAGGCATTAAGGAAATAGTTTGAAGAAAAAACTGTAACATGATAGCTGATGTGGCTCACATCAACTTTCCACTGATTCTTATATTCTACTGAGACCTATCAGTTTATTTGAAAAGAGGATATTAGGGGGCCTTCAAAGATTTCAAATCACAATTTTACACTGTTTTTATACTATGTGTATAGTATTTATAATTGCCATTTACACATTTGGCAGACGCTTTTATCCAAAGCTACTTACAGTACATTCAAGTTATACGTTTTCTTAGTACATGTGCTCCCTGGGAATCAAACCCACAACCTCTTTCGCTGATAACGCAGTGCTCTATCACTGAGTTACAGGAGAACCTGTAGTTCAACCTGTAGTTCTCCTGTAGTATGGGTGATGCACATTGTTGCCCATGTTTACACAAATTCTATATTAAAACAAGAAACAGGAAATATTTTATACAAAAATCATTTTGATTAGTGCTGTACCTTTCACTTGGTTACTTTTATCTTTTTAAAAGGTGATGTTTCCTATGCCCCAAACACTATAATGACATTAAAAATGTAATACTTTAGTCTGATGGGTCTCAGGAGAATATATTTCATTTTATCCCTCATACTCAACTCAAAGCTCTTTAACATGCATTCATTATGTATACATGCAGAAGTGCAGGAATACAACTTCCCATAATGCAACCTAACCAGCAGTGCATGAAGAGAGTAGCAGTAGAGTGAGCTCACCACAGCATAGATCTCCAGTCTCCTGCAGTGCTCACAGTGGTACGTGTCCTGCCGGTAAGGCAGGTGACGAGACAACAGGCCAAGAACAGCAGTGGAGAACGCTGCACTGACCAGGTGAGCAACCAGTGTGGCTTTTACCTTCACATTGTGGGAGAGTAATTACTATAAAACTTAAAGTACCAACTGAGTCACATTAAGTTTTGACTTATTTAGACTAATAAGTCTTCAGTGCTTATGGGCGTAATTACATTAATTACAGCGCTGAAAAAGTGGATAATACATCTTTACATTTTATAAAAAATCTGTATAAACTATGAAACAATACAGAAGTATAGGAATTATGTAGTGAACAAAAATGTTTATCTAAAATATCTTTTATATTTTAGATAAATTATATTTCAAGCATTTGTAGCATTTAAGCATTTGAGCCTTCAGATCTAGTGTTCATAAATTCAGTTCAGTATGTCCAAAGCCATTCAAACCACTTTTGCTCAGCGGTTTAGGCTGGGTAAGTAACTAGGTGAGTGGTTTTTATATATTCTGCAAACCTTTGAGCTTGTACTCACCCAGAACAGAGATGGGAATCTGCCAGCATGGATTAAAATGGACCCAGACACTAGTAACTGAAAACAACGAACAACATCCTCAGTTGTGCCTTGCAAATACATTTAAAAAGAGTGAATCACAAAAATCACATTCATCTTACCTGAACAACAATCACTACCACAACAATAACATCAGGAGAGAAGTGAACCTCTTCATAGAGCTGAAGGATGGTGATGCTCAAACACAGGCACAGAACGGCAATAATAATCTGAATGGACTGAATAATACAACAGCGGAGGTCAATGAATGGCTTGCAGACTTTGCATTGGATACTCTAAATGTTTAATGGTCAAATTATTTCAAAACCATTGTACTTTAAATACATGGCCACTTGCATTTGGTGCATCTTTATTGTGGTGTTTAAATGGAAACTTACCCCAAGTGCTTTTGGTTCCACATTCTGAAATGTTTTCACCTGCTTCTGAGTCAGATTTCCAGTGGGCCGGGTGGGGCCCTGACTCTCTATGCCCATGCTGATGTCAGTCAGTTTGAGGCCGGTCTATGCTACTATCAGAATTCTGAGATTGGTTTCAGATAAACAGTGTTAGAATAGCTGATTATGTAGAATGAAGCTGAAGATGGAAGAAAAAGAACAGACAGAAACAGAGAAAATTATGAGTCGTTTAAATTAAGGAAAATAAACTTGAACTTGAATTAAAGAAAAAAGAGCCTTGAACCCCAATTGACCCTTAAATATATTCGGTATACTTCAATATGAGCAATATGAGGCCAGACAGTCATATATATATTGTGTGTGTGTGTGTGTGTGTGTGTGTGTGTTATTTCCACAGACAATAATTTACAGTAACATGAAAATATTACATTATTGGATTATCAGACTATTTTGAATATTAAAACATTTCAAAGGAATATTATTCTATATGAGCTTCCAGACAGAGAATAGGATTAGCAAACATGATAACAATTGGACAAAATTCAAATAATTTGACAGAACAATAAGACAATACTCCTTCTGAGAATTATGAAAATCAGACTATACAAAAAAATACGAAACTAAAGTATATAGAACGTGATATATAGAAATGTTTTAAAATGTGATGTGAAGAAACCATTGCGGAATCATAATATATAAAGTTGTATTATCGCTTTCCATCAATGAGTTTGGGGTTCATTCAGTCGCGTTGTATCATTATCCAGCACGTCTTTGACTAGATTCTTGAGACTCATTAACAAAAAATATTCACAATGACAAATGTTGTTTTCCAGTTATCGTTTTCCATCGCTGCTATGGCTCTTTAGATCTGTATGAGATGGGTTCCTTGACATCATCTGCATATTTAAAAGAATTTGATAACATTCTTGCATATTTTAACGCCCAAATCTCCATGTCTTACCTATATAACATTTCGAATAAACAATGTTTTATTAGTTGCTTTGTGGCCTCACATGTAAGACAGTACACAGGTTGGAAATAAGGAGCCATATTCATTCTGCACGCACTTAACATCCGCAGTGGCCCGCAATATGACACAACATGCAACTTTATAATAACTGCGACATTATTGACGTTAATAAACAGAACTGTCGATCGAATTAAAGACACTCTAATGCTGTATTGTCATACGGGTTTCTATTTCCATTGCAACTGATCGTAACCTTGTATTGTCATGCGTGCACATGCATGTACTGTCCCAGACAGAGATGCAAGTACAGTCATGTCTCTTACCTCTCCTCCGATCATGTAAAACGCGCTGCCTTTTTCTTTTTAAAGGCCAAAGCGCAGCATTCCGTTATTCCATCTACGATGCGGTTAAAGGGAAAGAACTAGTTAAATGAATGGGCGTGATACAGGGGCGGAGCGGGGGTGGCTTGTGGGGCTCCGGCCACAAATGCTTCTTCAAAAGCCCTGAATCTTTAAGGTTTCTAAAGTTACTCCAACTTTGTCTTTTGTCCTCAGTCTCTCCGACTGGCTCGGCAAATTAATAGACGCGACTGTTAAGATTTTAGCAGATCAGGGAAATAACATTTCGATAGGTGATGACTATTTTTATCAAATAGCCTTAACCTGTAATGCTCGGCAGATTTTAGTTTTGTTTTTGAACCTCATGGAAGCGACGCGGTCCTTATATAAAAAAAGAATCAATTCTGCTCTGTAAGTGAGTAAGTTTTGCGTTATATCGCGTCGCTAGTGATGTAGAAGCATGTGAGTTGCAGAAGTTGCCATGTCACCGCATCACCTCTGCCTGCATCCGGATGCAGAGCATCAGACACCACCTCACTGCGGTAATGCACGTAAGATTCATGCGACACCACTGGGCGGAGCCAGACATTGCAAACATTCGTGGTTTAGCCCAAATTTAGGGGGTCCAGGGAACATGGTCACCCCAAGAGAAATGTTTTCCTCATTTAAACAGCTATATGCACTGTTTAAATATAATCTTTTTCTTTTATTCTAAAACCATACATTTTGAGGATGCCAAATTTTCAGTATTTTCAGGCAGTATTTGATTAGAATGGACATCAAATGTGAAAACAGCATCCATTAAATATATATTAAGTTATTAATAATAAACTGTGAATGGAATCGGTTTTAATGTTTTGCCACAATCTTACCCACCTAATCTAGAATGAGTATGAAATAGTGTCTGAACGCGACAGATTAAACGTAAATTACAAATATCTAATTATCTCTGCATAATTTGAGCCACAGAATTTTTTTAATAGTTTGTTTGGCTGTTCTGGGAGTCTCAATTCTGTGACTACCTTTGGTGCCACCTAGTGGCAATAGCACAAACCATTAAGAAAATTTGTCAATCTCGTTAAATCGGCTGCATTTATTTTCAAAACATATTCAATCTGTTGGTATTGTATAAATGTGATGTGCATTTCAGACATGTGACTGGGTTCTGCTGATCAGTTTATCAAGATGATCAATTTTGATCCAGCCAAACACAAAAAGACAAAACAAAACTGTTCTTTGAAATAACTAACAAAACATTTTCTAATATTTTCCAGCATTTTACAAAAAAATTCAAATTTGGCAATATCACAATTAAAAGTGATTTCTCCAGACTTTACCATTCAACGCACCATTCAGTGGCACAACAACCTAGTTGGGGAATAAAAACACGACAGATTTCTGTCAGCTCCAATATTAAATTACAATCAGACACTATAGTAGAGTGGCTTCTCCAGGTCCACAGTACCAAAGCAATACTTTTAAGTTTTATCTTTATATTATAGTTCAACATGAAATATCAAATGATATAGAAAATTAAATTAAATGTATAAATCAACAGTACCTGTACCTTATGCACTTTTCACAGTACGCAAATACAAAATCTCAAGCAATTAAATTAAATCTTTTTTTAACCTTAATTATTGCATTGGTGCAAAGTGAAGACTATGAAATGATGGACATTAAAAGTCAAACAGACATACCTTATAACCTTCAAAATTTATATTAAAAAAAAGAATTCAGAACAAAGGCAAAGACTAATTACATCTGATGTGCAATAAAGCAACTCTGAAAGTAGAAAAATGTTTCTGGAATTAAGAACTGACAAATTAAAAACAGACCTTCAGCATCTTTGCTTTTCAGTTTGCTGATAAGTTCAGAGTAATGATCTGTTTAGCCTGTTACACTGCCTCTAAAGACAAGAATATTTAAAAGAATTGTTTGGGTTATTTAAAAAAATAGTTTAGGATCTCAATGAAATTATGACATCATCTGCTCAGGTCAATTAAAGTAAGAGTTCACTCAAAAATGAAAACATTAACTAGTTATTCTCATGTTGTTCTAAACAATCCTTTTGGTCTCTAAATATTTGAATCTGATTAAGGGCACAATTTCAGAGATTTGGAAGAGGGGGCAACTATGAGTGAATAACTTCAGTCTGTTCTGCACACAATGCTATCATAAAAGTTCAGAAGATTTGAAGTATAGAGCAAGGTCATATGGAGCATTTTAAGTCATCTTTGGAGCCCTGTTTTAGGTAAAATGAGCTGAAAACAATTTTTCAAAATCTTTCCTTTGTTTTTTCACAGTAAAATCAACAGCATATAGATTTGGAATGATATGAGAGCGAGTAGATTATGACAGAATTAATTTTTGAGTAAAATATTCCTTTAGAATTGTTTGAAAGTGGTTTAAGAAGAGACTTAAGATCTATCATACATTACATTGAATTAATCAAGTTGTCACAAATTATAGCATCACTATTTACAAACTCGGAAATATACACTAATATTCACTTGTTGAAAAGTCTTAGAGCAGATTCTAGAGTCATCCGGCTCAAAAGGTTCAATGTGCCATTTTTATCTTTTTTCTTCAGGCGTCAAGTGGTTCATTTCCAGGACTGGAGGTCTGACTAAGCAGAGGCCCAATTATGGCTCAGAAAAGATTCTATTGGAAAGTGAAGTGCGCAGCAACATCAGTGTCTGCCCTTAGATGGGCGTGTTGGGCAGGTGGCCGTTAGATCCATTCAGCATACTGTTACTAAGTGCGATGGGCGATTTGCCGTTATGTGCATGACCATTGTGCGACTGCCCATTCCGCTTTTCCAAATGTGGTGATTGCCCCCGGAGAGACTCTCTCTCCTGTGGCGTCGCACCTCCTCTTTCTGTGTCCCTGTTAGAAGAGGTGGTCTGTGGGAGCGTCCTCCTGCGGCACGGCAGCCGAAACCTGTGAAGCGCTATGGTTAGCAAAGCGCTAACGCACAGAGCTAATAGAACTGACACCACCACAAGCTCCTGCAAATAGCTGCGCTTGTCGACGACCTGGTACTTTTCCCCCAGCTCGATCATTTTTGATTTCTCCTCTTCTGATCCAGACCAGCGTGTAAAGTTTCTGCTTCTGTGTGTGGTGAGTGCTGGCGTGTCCTTCTGTGCAATAGTGGGCTCCGGTTCTTTGGGTTTAGGTGGTGACTCAGTCCATCTGGGTGTCATCCACTTGGGAGTAGAAACTGAGGACCAGTTTTCTGTCTCGGCAACTGTGGTGATGTGTGGATGACTTGGGGTGGCTGGTACAGTGGTGGGGTGGCTTTTTTGTTTAACATGGTAGACAAACAGAGTTTGGATGTAGCCGTTTTCCTCAGCCTGGCACAGGTAATGGCCCAGTGTGGATGCAGTTGCCACGAAACGGAGGCTGCCGTTGTCCAGCTGAATGTAGATTTTGGGTGACAGCTGACTGTTAAGACGTTCCCAATAGCGCTTGGCCAGGTGTGATGTTTCTGGGCACTGCAGGTGCACCACTTCATTTAGAGACACAGACACCACTTCACCTGGAGGACACACAACTGAGGAGGTCAGGGGTCAGGGGTCAAGGGTCAACACACACAGTATACCAAGGAGTCAACACAAACAAACAGACAGTCTTGTACACTGGATAGCGCTTTTCATGAATGGGGATAAAATAGGGTTTGAAATGATTAAAAATTGTTTTATATATTTTTAAATTGTGTGCAAAAGGAAATACTTAAAGGAATCATTCACCTATAAATCTAAATTAACCCGTAAATTACTCACCGAACATGGCGGCACGTCGGCTCTGCATCAATAATGCTCTGCATCGATAATCTTATTTGTGCTTGTGTGTTTCGTGACTGCATGTTTCATCATGAAGCATATGACGACAAGTCACAAGAACCAATGAGATTCACAGTTATCGATGTGAAGCATGCGTGCTAAAGCTGCTTGATTATGACAAAAATCATAATCACGATTATTTAACACGATTACTCACTGACTTTTGTATTTACAGAATTAAAAAAACGAATAAACAAAAATTTTTCAACACAATTACTCACTGACTTAAAAAAACCCACAGAAAGTCTTTTTAAAATGGATTCAACTAAAAAACAAATAAAACAATATAAAAAATAGATTTATAACAAGAAGAAATAAGAGAATCCTTGAAATGGAATTTGGTACAATAGTAATTATTATATTATTATAATAATTATTATTATTGTATAGTAATTATCTTGATTATTTTGTTTTTGTAATCGTTGGAAGCCATAGTTGAATTTGAAAATCGATTACGATTGATTAATTGCACAGCCCTGATGCATGCAGTAATGTTCAGTGAAGTCTTTCATACAGATATATTTACAATTAATAAATAGTAATCAATTTCTTTCACAAATGTATCGTTTCGCTTCAAAAGGAATTTATTAACCCCCTGAAGTCATACAGATTACCTTCATGATTAATGGATGAGCTTTTTAGAGCTTCAAAATCTCAGGCATAGTTCACTGTCATTTTAAGGGCATAATTCACTGCTGGGAAGAGTCAGGGTGATATTTAATTTAACTCAGATTCTGTTCGGCTACAGAAGTCATACACCTAGGAGGAGGAGTAATTTTCATTTTTGGATAAACTTTTCCTTTTAGAAAGTTGTTCATCCAGCTCAGGGTCAAACTAAATACTATATCTGCATTTATTTTGTAGTTATTTAATATTATTAAAAAATTAAATAAACCTGTCCCTAATTATGTATAGTTTTATAATTGTTTCCTGCTATAATAAAGAATTCAAAGGATGACACTTCCTGGATGTCACAATGTTATGGTATGTTCCATGTTTTAATAGAGGGGAATGTGGGTAAATTAGAAGTTTTTGGTAATTAAAATAAGGGTAATTATATTTAATATTTAAATGTAAATTATATCCATTATATCCTTTATTTTTTTATAAATTGAACTGAATATTTAATAATGAGAGTGAACATTGACATGGTTCTAAATATTGGATTGAGAAGACCAAAATATTATAAGTTATAAGTGCCTTATAACAGTATTAAACAATGCAATTAATGATCTAAATTAGAGATGTCAGTGTCCTATAGAGTTTAGCTCCAACCCAAATTAAATACAGCTGAACCAGCTATTCAGGGTCTTACTAGACAGACTGGAATTTGAATAATCACAATTAAATAAGGTTGGTAATGAAAACCTCAGTTACAAACCAACACATGGCAACCTGTTTACACCAACTGCACTCACCTGTGGACGATCTGGACTGACCAGAGCGAGACCTGGGTGTAGTAGATTTACAGTGTTCTAATACGTCACCCTCATCTACATCCTGCACCCTGTATGGAGCAGTGAAAGGAGACATCAGTGACAATATCCCAAGACTAATGTAACACTCAAGCAGATGCTTTTATCCAAAGCAACTTTGAGTGTGCTTGTAACACATTTTATCAGTTTGTCTGATCCCTGGGATTGAAACCCTTGATTGTAATGTTAATAGCACCATATTCTACCAGCTCAGCTACAGGAACAAGGTTAAGCCACCTACAGGCTGTTTTAACACTGTATCAAAAAAAAAAACAGAAACTTAAGTCAACCTTAACTTTTACTTTATAGCACCAAATCATAGAATAGTTGTTTTTTGTTTTCTTATGTTTGAAAAAAAAAGTGTTGTGGATGAATGCACAATTATTTTGAATTATTTCATTAATTCTTAAAATAATTTGATTATTTGAATTATATGTGGCTGCATCTAAAATCTAAGACAATGTTAAGTCTGAATAAAATACTTACAGAGACTGCTGGCTACTTATGTCTGTGCAGGCTTTCTTCACAGGGTCCCAACCACAGAAGGGGTCTCTTGCTAACACACACTCAGCACAACTCCAGTAGTAGGAACAGTTGGACACAGGTACTGACAAAACCCCCTCTGCATAGCCTATCAGCACTACGCCCTGCAGGACAGGAGAATACTTACACTGAATTGATTAACAATTTATTAATTGATAGGTATGAGTGAAACAAACAAAAGACTACTATAGAAGAGTGATGCTGTTACATAATGTAAACTGTGCTTTCTCAGATATCACTTTTGCTAATAATAAGTAGTGGTGTTTATCTATTGTAGTATCTATTGTAGATACACCATATAGATATGGTGTGTATCTATAAGTATTGTAGATCTGTTTGTGTATAGACAAGAACGTTACTCTTCTCAACCAGCTAAATAATTTAATGTGCTATTACTATGATTATGATTAGGGGTGGGTCATTTGATTTGAACCAGTAAGCAACCACCAAGAATATCGTAGCAACTGCATAACACACTAAAATTCACTCTTTAAAAAAAACACCTTAGAAATCACATAGAAATGCCCTGACAACATAGACTATGTAGATACATAGTTCTAAAAAGTTTCAATGCACAGAATTTCTTCTATATATTTAGCTGTAGAAGCACTGTATAATTACCACAAGCACACAACACAACTATGCCAACTGCAGCTCAAGATTAGCACAAGGCTACACAGGGCTAATTCTTTTAACATCTGAACAAATTCTAAGAAAGTGCTAACAGAAAACCTTTTGCACACCTGCTAACCCAATTACTGTTGACTGTTAATGGCCAAAAAATTCCAAACCTGGTATGATATCACAGATCAGAGTTTACTATACATTCCAAAACATCTGCCTTCCTTACTTGAACAAAGAATAAATATCATTAAATATTGAATAAAGAGAAAGAAAACCATCATCCGTCAGTCACAAGCAGATGTACTGTAATTGGCTGAGCAGTGTGATCTGAGTGCTCTAGGTAGTTGCCCTGTTAGTAAAGAGAGTTAATGACGTCTGAAGAGGCATGTACCTTTGAAATTGACAGCAGGAGGTTTTTCACCGGCTGAGGTGGATGGAACACTTGGATCTCCTCAATAATGTGGACGCCTTTCTCCAGGATCACAGCTTTGTGCAGGTACCCTGAATCTACACAGGGTTCAGAGTGAACAGGGATAAGATAAGATTAAGATGCTCCTGATCTTATTTTGGCAATCATCACACGTGTAAGATATGTGAAGTAGACAAAGACTGTTTAGGCTATTGGCCTTGCTGTAGAGTATACTATAAAAGCATGTTAAGAGTATAGCTTGGTGTAACAACTGCAAAACTAGACACTAAAGAGTGGAACTGAAAATGATTAGCTATAAAGAACTAAAATGATGAGCACTCGTTGTTATCGTTATCACATTGGGCATACAAAGCATATTACAGATATTCCAAATGATAAGCAATAATTAAAAGTACAAAAATAAAGGTTTAAACTTTTGCATCAATGTTTACCTGTGAGCAGGTAAAGCACAGTGTAGTCTTTGCTTTGTGCTCCACGAACTCTCTGCGCTGCAATGTTGCTGTAGCTCTCATCAGGTGACACCATAGTCAGGCCCTGACTAGCCGGCATAACACTTTCATCAGCCAGGAAGTTCTCCTTCACAAAGCGCAGCGTGTTGTCTGAGGCGTTATGGAGACCACACTGCATAGATAAAGAGCAGAAATTTTAAAGTGCAGTGCAGTACAAAATCAAATAACAGAACCGACAAATTCAAAGTGTCCGACAAAGTGAAACAAAACAAAAAGCAATAAAACAACTATCACACCAAAAATAAAAACTGGATCACACATATGCTTTCCCATTTGTAGGTTTAGATGGACTGACTTGAATTAAACCCTCCTGCAAAGTTTTTGATTGGTTGGGAAGAGTGAAAATGTTGGGAGTGGAGCTAAGGTTAACTGTATACAAATAAAATCACTTTGTCAAAAGTGGATCTATAAGGGGTTTACAAAGATCCATCACTGTCCATCTGATCCTGGAAACTCAATTTATGCTCTTGTCTTTATGCTCTTTATATCTTGTTCACAATGGACAAATCATTTTGTGTGTTTAACATTTATATGAGACCAAATGCATTGAAAAGCATTTTGTTTGATTCTCAAGCCGTACTGACACTCACCTCTCCAGGGTTTGCCAATTTCTCCTGTACCCGCGTGCTCCATTTCAGAGTGTCCCGATTCAGAATCTTGTAATTTCCTGAAAACACCTCCTTAATGTTTCTGAGCGTGAAAGCACATACAGCAGAGCGACCCAAGTTCACCCTCCTGGCCGACACCGAAATAGATAAACAAAAAAGGAGTCCATTTTAACAGCTTCTTAGAAAGAAAACCTTCATTACGTCAGACCAAAAAAAAAAAAAAAAAGGCGTTCATAATAATTAACTGAAGCAACTATTTCCTTACCACTGTGAACTGAAAATTCCATAGAAAAGCGTTTCGTCCTCAGAAGCGCCCTCTGGTGGTGGAACCCTGACAATATCCTGTAGGACATTGTATGGCAGTTCTTGGTCAGCCTGACAAAGGAGCTGTGCCTTGACAAAGGTGGTCCAGCGTCTCTGGAGTGTTCGCTGCCCACCTACGTCACTCTAAGCAGAGATTAACACCTACTTAGAATGACATGTTAATAAACCAAGTCTGAACGCATATATATGCAATGTGTCAACAAGCAATAAATCAATTAATGATGAACCAACAAGCAACACTTACAGTGCAAACCTGAGCAATGCGGGACACAGTGAACTTGTCAATGAAGTCATACTCCTTTCCAGTTTCACTGAAGAAGAAATAGACCTTCTCCTCACTTGGAATATAAGTGGATCTTATGAATGTAGGATCTAAAAAATCATTATAGTTATCATGTAAAAATATTAATTTTATTGCAGCAAAAAAATAATCAGTACAATCTGCCACTCTTTTTACTGCTCTTGTTCCTAGCAGGAATAAGCTAGTGTTGAAAGAGTGATTCATTATAATGTTATACTGTAATACAGTTTGATTTCTTGCCTTCTAGCCATCCAAGTGTATCATCCAACTTCAGATCAACATGATTGCTGTCGCTCAAATGGCGTGAAATGACCGGTCGATTCCCCCTGTAATCTGCCACAGTTCCAGTGTACAGTTCTCCATCTGAAACATACAGCATTATTACACTGTGCAAAATCATGAATGAATGAATAAAACACAGCTACAGCTCTTATCAACATTCGTAATTTTAGCTGTTGCTTCACCATGGTAACACAGTTCGAGATCCCTTCACAATTTAACATCTTCAGTGCCTGACAATATTTGCCAAGCTTCCTGTTGAGCAGAAGTAATTAAAATTGTCTGGCTTGATGAAAACAATACAACGATTCTGACATGTTTTAAGAGTTTTTGAGCATGTTAAGTGGCACAAAATGCCCTGAACGATTAAAAAAAAATAATCAGACGAAAAGTTGATTATCTGGTCCACTTTACAGCATTGCGGAGTGGTCACTGGTGTGTGAAGGACATGCATGCAAGTTTCCTTTTCTAAGATGCTTATAATACTAATGCTCAATGTACTTTAGTTTTCTTATTGTTTCAGTGTAAAAACTGCATGGACATTCTGCTAATTTTGTGTTGCACAAAAGAAAGTCACACAGGTTTCGAATGACATGAGGTTTTGGTTAAACTATCCTATTATCTGGTACACTTCACAGTGTCAACAGGGAAAGAAGTGCTTTTAGACACGCTGTAGGCCAGACTGTCTGTTTACTGAGGAGTCACAGCTGATGTGGTTAATGTGGGGTGATCAGGTCTGAAGTCACATGTTGGCCACCCAAAGACAATCAGAACCAGGATTTTGGAGCAAGATTAAGTGTGTGTCTGTTTCTTACCCTCCACAGAATAATCTGCCTTTTCCTCTCTTGATTTCTTCATTATAAACAATTTTGGCATGATGTTGGTAGTGAACAGCTTCTTACCCACAGTGATGGCCGTGTTCCTCTGGTAAGGGTCGTAGGGGCAGCGACCTCTGCCTTCTTCTGGCTTACCGCTGGGCCCTGAAGCCATAGAGAAGGTGTTTGAGTCCTGTAGGGGGTGAGAACATTCAGCTTATGACCACATGGGAAACACACCCATCCAAGCACAATATGGTGTGTGAATGCACATATGTGGTTTTTGCCATGCTGATTAAATTTGTGTGCCAAAACCCCCAAAAATGTAAATAAAGTTCTTCACAGACTGAGCCTCATGCTAGAGGCTTTTTGGCTTGCACACACACAGAGATCATCTTCCTCTTTCACTCACGAAAGCGGAGTGTGGAAACATCACAGACACTGTTGTGTTCGCATGACAGCATTGCAGAGTGGTCACTGGTGTGTGAAGGACATGCACGCAAGTTTCCATTTCAGACATGCTTATTACCATAAAAGCACAGAACAAGACAAAAACTTTCAGTATTGTTCTACTAATAAGTAGCTATGAAGCATGTGGTACGGAAATGCAAAAACACACAAGGTTATGTAACATTCCAATATGTTAGGAGTAACAGAATTATTGACCCTGAATTGAAAATTGTCATTATTTATTCACCCCTACGTCATTCCAAACATGCTGTTATTTTTTATTTAAAAACAAAAGTAGAAAAAATAATATGTGCATTATTTCAAGTCTTATGAAGTCATGATAACTGTGGGACAGACTAAAATGAAAGAAATTGTTCATTGAAAACTTTTCTTCAAAGCTGCAATCTGTACATTTTTGGTTGAAAATGAAAAATCATGATGGAGCATTTGTAGCTTGTTCTTACAGCAGTTGTTTAAAATTAACACTTGTCATCCAAATTAAAAAAAAAAAAAACTATCTCTGCAAGCAACTTGCAATTTTATGTTTTGAACAGAGAGGGCAATAGGCTAGCAAAAGTGGTAGACTGTAGCTTTCAAGCTCAGAACACACCAAAACCACGAAAGCACACAGTGGGGTCAGCTCACGTCGACTGCATCTGGGTCCAAAGTTGCCTCTACACACAAAGCCAAGGGTCGACACCTGATGGTCAAGTATCATGTCTGCATGAGGACACAACTTTTCATACCAGCAGGTGGCGGTAGTCTCTATTCGGTACTCAAAACGGGAAACCAGAAGAGCAAAACGTGAGCAAAGCAGTGTTTGCTTGCCAGTTTCACACAAATCTCACTCATCATAGACAGATTCACTTGCCTCGTTCCAGACAGCCATATTTTTTTTAAATATTCAGGTATTGGAATGAGAAATACAAAAAATAAGAAGTGTTCTGTGTGTTCGACAATGTCGAGGGACATTGTCGTTTGCTTGCTTTGTCATGTCTGTTTTTCTTCTTGTGCACTGGTTGGCTAAGCCGAACAGCCCATCAGAATGACCCGAATCACAGGTAAGCTCCACTGCCAATTTAACATGCTGAACCGGCTCAATTAAAGCTGATGGGGACACACTTCAACTGACAATGTGTAACTAATTGAAAGAACTAAGTCAGCCAATGCTTAAAAACTGCGACGGCTGACCAATGGCTTGGTGTGTGCTGGGCTTAATGGAAATCTGAATGCATTTAGAAGAAAAAGGGTTGAATGGCACTGGTTCTCATACCTGCATAAGGCGTGTCACATGCCATTTCACTGTCACAGTGGCACGCTGCAGCTTATATATGTTTCAAATGAAATATTTAATAAACCTCTTAAATGCATTGTTAAATGAATGCTTTTCCGATTGTTAAATATGTGCAAGTGAACCTAGGTGTTTGTACTTTTATAATGATCATGTTAGATGATAAGTTATCACAGGCACCGCTATTTGTCCGGGAGGCAGACCCTGCTGCATTTAAAACATGCATGATCCTCTATTTCTTCTGAAATGCATAAAAAGTGGCTGGTGAATTGGAAGAGGAATAGAGTAAACTTTATAGTAACGTACACAATATGCAACTGACATGAATAAAAAAACCTCACGTTATGTTTGAAAGGTTTGTTTTGCCTCCATTATATATAAACTATATATATTTTCCTAGTACTTCTGTAATTGTGCAATGAAATATGAAACGTAAGAAATATAAAATAAATGTAAAGGCTTCCTTGAAAGGTTTTGGGTCCATTTCATACAAACTATAGGCTATATACAAATAAATGTGAGTTGAAATTGAATTTATATATGTTTATTCTTGGTATTTGCAATGTAATTTGAATTGTAGAAAACAAACATTACTTAAATGAAAACGCTAACAACTGTGACACAACAGTGCTGAGAGATTTACTTTCTAGTTTCCCGCCATCCCTGGTTTAAATACAGATTTGAATTTAGCAGGTGATCACGTAAGACACTGAATGTTCTAATCACACCGGCGTGACCGTACACGTCAAAGTGTTAAGAGATTTGACCTAAATGTTTTGGTTTTACTTGTAAATGTGTTTTACACTGGGAAATAATGCACGTCATATCAACTACATATGAACTGAATCAAGTCATATGAACTACTTTTATGATTATTCTATATTGTTTTTTGTTCCTGGAGCTTGGCAGCCTTGATTACTACGTATAAACTGCCCATGTAAGGAATGAATTGTGGGGAACAAAATATTTTGGGTTCCACAGGAACATAAATAATATAGGTTCACTTTCAAAAACAGTTACTTCTGGGTTCCACAGAAGACATACAAATTTAGAACAACATTAGGGTGAGTAAATAACAACATAAGTTTAATTTTGGATTAAATTTCCTTTTCTAAGTAAGAGAAAAACAGAAACCTGTAATGTCTTACAATGTAGATGCAGCGAGGACTGAAGGCAAACGTCCCACAGGTGTACATGTGGGTGGAGTTGAGCACTTGTAAAACCCTCACGAAGTTGTGACAATCTGTCTGTGGTGGAGAGGTGTTAATGGAAGAAATGTCTGCTTAACATTTTTATAACATTAAATTACATTTGCCTGTCATTTTAGCACAAGTGAATGTTGTTAGGGTGTAAACCAAGTATATATACTGAGAAATACTGAGAACATCATACCCAACCCAACAAAACCAACTGTAACAATTTTACATACAAGAGTCACTTCACTAGATCTAAAAATGACTGAACATGGTCTGCATGAGACCGTCTCTCTCTTCATGTATTCATACCTTCATTTTGCCCTTCATGGAACAGTCATCTAGATCTTTTCTCGTGGGCGACCAGTCTATCTGAAGTTTGAGAGTAAACAAAGATAAACTGAGGTCATATTCTGTATTCACCCCAACTTAAAGAAGTAAAAATCATTATTATTAGTTGTGTAATGAAATGAGGATTAACACCAGTGATCTGATCTGTATATTATATTTTTGGTAAAGAAAGAAAGAAAGACACTGACCTTCTTCTTCATGGTCATAGTGTCAGCCTGACTGACATCTAAAGACAAAATGGCATCTCGTGCGCCAACGAATAAGGTGCTCTCATCGTTGCTAAGCAACAGTGTGGTGCTGTTGTAAACATCAGGCCCCATAAAGCCAGTAAGGGAACGGCCTGGACTACCTGTGATGCAGCAGAAAACATCAAATATTCAGAACAATTCATGCAAAGTATGACACTGCCATTTCTTCATCCTGGTCCCTGTTGTGTAGAGAATTACCTGTATTACTGTGACTGCTAAAATCTATCAAGGTGTAAAATGTTCCTGTAATAAATACTGTGATCCACATGGCTACAGTAAATTCATGCACTATAGGTTTAATGTAGACATTTACTTTGTGACATTTCCCCAAGCACTGATATCAGCAGATTTAAAATATTATGACAGGTGTGAGACTAGATTCATGTGAAACTACTGCTCTCTTAAGCAGTGATATGTGCAGTTATGCAGCAGTTAAAAAACAGTTCTCATACTAACACTAACACAGACAGATGTGTTTCAATAACAATGACTCATTTAAGTTTGGGTTGGTTTAAACCAATTAAAATTGGTTTATTAAAATTGAAATTGGTTTATTAAGCAAATAACAAAGCCGTTTAATTATCTCTCCAACAAAAAACTAATTTTTCTGGGGCTAAAAACTAGCATGCAAACACAGTGACCACTTTATTAGCTACAGCTACCTAATACTGCATGGGACCCCTCTATGCTTCCAGCCTGGCCAGAATTCATCATGGCATGTATTCAACAAGGTGAAAACATTCCTGAGTTTCTGCCGACATGATTTATACATTTTTGGAAGGAAACATAACTGGTGAATGATCTATGCAAAATTCTCTTTCGCAAAACTCTGCCACTGCCACAAGGTTGCTAATGTGTTGTGAGCGGTTCTTGCCTAGAATGTTGTTTCTTGGTGGCTGCATACTGTCCTATTTCATAGGAAATTCTGATCTCTATACATGTCTCATATTTATATTACATTAAAAGATTGAAAATCTATGAAGTCACTTCACAATGAATCTACAAACCAGCAACTTTTCTCAAGAATCCATGTGATGAGGCATTTATTTCTGTACCACAAATGGTTATGCAATAGAGTTTCATACTTTTACATTTATTCACTTAGCGCATGCTTTTATCCTAAGCGAATTACAGAGAACATTTCACATTTTGCCCTAAGAACAAACAAGGCTGGTCTACAAAGCTACATTCACAAGTAGAATTAGTTCTGATGCTATGGACAGGAGGAAATGGGGTTTTTTTTAACATTTTTACCATTAGACAGTGTTAGACATCTGAACATTTAGGAATTAGTCAGGTGTCTGTGGAACAGGTGTGTTCTCAGGCGTTTGTGAAGGTTGTGATGGACTCGGCAAATCGTGTGCTAGCTGGCAGCTCATTCCGCCAGAAAGGCACACAATAAGTGAATATCTTAGATAGCAATCTGGTACCTAATTCTGACAGAACAATCAGGCATTGCTCATTCACAGATCATAGTTTACGGGAGGCGAAGTATACCTGGAAGTTAACTTAATGTAACTTAAGTACTATTCAAATCCCAAAGAATAGCCTTAGCAAACATCACCTTCATCAGACATGTTGTGACTGGAAAGTCCAGAGTGTGTTAAAGATAAGTTTTACCAGAAACCTAATTTCACACCATGTGAAGATTTCCTGTTCATGCATGCCTTGTGCTTCCGGCTTGTGTAATTACACATGAATTGTCACGGTGGTTTCTTTACCAGATGAATTGGTTCACCTCAAGTCTGAAGTCGGTGTGTATTTTTGTGTGGATGTGAATGTTGCACTGATAAAAACTGGTTGCTGCAAGTTCAGCTTTTGTGCTGTGACCACTGATCAGACCTTTATTCCCTTAACGCAAACACACGTGAGCAAACACACAAAGATTCTGGTAAAAAGTTAAACCACTATACCAGCTATTGTTAACATAGCAATATGAACAGGAATCAACAAATACAGATGGATACAATCATTGTTTTGGTCACAACTACATGCGACATGTCTGAGTTCCAAGCCTCGCTGTGACACGTGGATGGCAGCTGTTGATCTGATTGTTGCTGGGATGATAACTCAAGACCGTAATTTACATGCTGAAATTAGCATATTCACACCAAGAAGTTTTAATGACAAAAAAAATTATTTCAAAGAATAATGAGTTGAAAGTATGCATTTATATGGATGTCTTCACAACGGGGATGACTGGTAAGACAAAAACAAAATGTAAACGTCATGGTAACAAGTCGTGCAGAGGAAAGTGATACAGTTGGTAATGCAACTGCTGATAAATGCGGGATGTTTCATGCATTACCATGTATTTCTATAATCATCACATTACAGCAAGCCAGATGTGTGTTATCACAATTCAGTTAATTAACTGATGACTTGTAGTCTGTTTTTCTTAACCCAGTAAAGTCTAATGTCAAATGTATCACATCCTGCATCTAAGCATGTGACTGGATGATTGTTTTCTCTTGATGTAAATTTACCTTTTGTCTGCAAACAAAGCGTTTTAGTTTCTTTCTTTGTGAGAACAGGCATCTTATTTTAATTACAATGTGAAAGTTTTTAGACTTATCACCATATTTAAAGAACTGAAGATTGTCATTTTTAACCTAAATTTACCTGAATTAACATGATCATATAAAGTGGTTGAATGCAAAATACAAAACTGTGTAAAAAAAAAGGACAATTATAAAAATGTAAAAAAATTCTTTTCAACCAGTTTTTATGCATAATATTATCTTTAGCTAGTACACTACCTTAATTTAGCTAGTACAGTACCTTAATTCAGCTTGTATTTTTCTGATGACTTTAAACCTCACACAGAAAAACTGATAAACAGACACAGAAAAATACATCTTGGTTTGGGAAACAGATGTACAAGCCTCAGAATGAGCTGCTATCGGCCCAAATATTTTTAGGAAGTGAAACTTCAAGTGGTGTAGCTAACAGACAATGTGAATAATGTCACGTCTAAAGATGCCCCAAAGCCTGTTTATAGTTATGTGAGAATATCTCTAGATGAAGTCTAGTCTACATCTTCAAAAAAAGCTGCATGAATATAGTGACGGTTTCTCTGTACTGTATCCGGCTTTGAACAGGAAACAGCAATAAAAAAGGTTCTGCTGAAGTATGAATCTAGCAATACCTACACAAACAACAAAGACACCATTTAGTTTCCATTCCATTTAAAACCATTCATTTCCTGTAAGGCTGACCAACCAAAACCAGTTCATACATTGTTGTATGAAAATATGTGTAGTGTGTAACAGCAAACACTGTTGCATAATGTTTCTTTAAAGTTCACCAACAATTTCACATTTTTAACACTTCAGATACATATCAACATTATGTTCAATTCGGCAGCATTCAATTTACTACACTGTAAAACTGTTAAAAATTGGTAACACTGTACAATAAAGTCCTATTCTTCAACACTACTTAATACATTAACATTAACATGAACTAACAACTAACGGACAACTTTTGATTTTAAAGATGCATTAGTAAATGTTGAAATTAACATTAACTAAAATTCATAAAGGCAGTTTTGTTCATTAGTTCACGTTAACTAATGTAGTTAACTAAAACAAACCTAACCTTTGTTTAAAAAAAAAAAGTTTCAGCCAACACTTTTTTCTTTTTGACAAAATATAGGTTTAATCTTGAAATACAAAACAATAAAGGAAGGTTTTTACAATTTTGTTCTCATTTGGCCCTCAGCCAGCTTCTATACATCAATTGCCATCTGTGATGTTGTCTAAGAGCCAGATAAGTAATGTTGGGTACACAGGTGCTGGTACTGTGAATCCAGGAAGGGGAAATCTACATTCTTTAGTACAGCAGGATGGGTGGTTGAGGATGTGTTATGCAACAAAAATTATTTGGATCTGAGAATATTGAAAATTCAGATCTGAGAATATTGACGGTTAAATCACCATCAGTGATTTAACCTCCGCAGAATGTTGGTTAAATCACTGACAGTATAGACAGTGATTTCATTAAAGAGGCTCTATGACTTAACAAAAAAAATGCAGACTGCTATATCGCAATGGTTTTCAGTTGGTTGTTAAATGGTGAATGGGTTGTTCTTCTCTGTTGATTTTCATAACCCAGAAATGAAACACTGTTCCGTAGGGAGCCTAATCCCCAGGGCTGAGTCAGAGCAAACCATCTGTTTTCTCTGAGCACCCTCCCTCCCTATGCAAGCAGAACGTCAGCACCACGTTGCATTCCACTCATGTTTCTCTATGCATCATTCTCATGGGAGCTTCTGTGGCGCTGTCTCTTATTAAGACCACAGATTATGAAGAATATGAAGAAATTATGTTAAATATTTTCGGCTAAATAAGGTGGAAGGAAACAGACTTCCTAAAAGCTTAGCTTATTACAACATAATGGTGATGTCATACCCTGTGAGACCTGTAAATCAGAACCACAGTGTGACAATTAGCACATGCCTATTGCAAGTCCAGGGTACATTCTCTCAGAAGAGACCAGCAAAACTGTCTAACACGTCCTCAATGGTCCATTCATGCACATTCAGTTCTGCCAGATGACTTCCCCACCACAGTGAGCTAGAAGTGAGCAGTGAGCTATTCAGTGTCTTACAAAAACTTCCCCCACAAGCTAAAAAAGCAGGAATGTTACAAAAAATTTGTGCAGAGGAACTTTGGTTGACTATCTATCTGTTCATGTTCTCCACTGCTTCCTTATTTATTAGTGATGTGAGAATTGTTTCGATGTCCACAACAAGCCAGGTTTAATGAACTGTTTCAGCTTCAAAAGCAAAAAATAACACAAAAAGCAAACAAGTGGGTAGTGACAACACCAGTGTTCTGCAGTGACATGCCACAGTTATTTAAAAACAGGTTTTGCATTTCCTGCAGAAAACACTAGTGCTTGCGTGTAGGTTTTTTAATCAGGTTTACCACCATGATGTACAGTATGTGTATGATTTTATAGACTGAGCATGAGAATCAACACACACTACACATATTTAACTTCTGGCTAAATACAATTACACAGATAAAAAAATAGATTTAAAAAATGCTTTTACAATTCAGTATGCAAATGTTACAAAGATGTCATCTGTTGATTACATTTTGAATGCAGAACAATGCAAATCAACAAGACTTTCAGACCTTTAATTTTTATATAAATTATTCTTAAATGTATTATTTGCTATGACCTACATGCTAATGACCTCTGATTTCTTCTGAAACAGCAGAGCTGCATCACAGCAAATGACAGAACAGCAATTACAGGTGCACAGGTGTTGTTACAATCACCTGTCATTATCAAATCAGCATCAGTCATCTGCTAAAGTGTGACTGGTCCATCCTGGCCTCCATTGTTATTGGTTCTACATGAAAATCCACAAATCTGAAATAAGATTTTAGATCCTCTAAATCAGGGTCTCCAATTCATGTTACTGGAGGTCCACAGACCTGCACAGTTTAGCTCCAACCTACTCCAACATACCTGCCTTGAGGTTTTTAGCAGTCCACAAAGACCTTTATTGGGTTGTTCAGGTGCTTCATTAGTTTGAGGCTAAACTCTGCAGGTCTTTGGATGTCCTTGAAGTCCTCTCAGCTGAACTAATAATTATTTACACAGTGGTGCTGCAAACACTTATTTGTCAAATGACTGACCCTAAATCTGCAAAACCCACATATCTGCATGTCTAAACAGCTGTGTTTTTCATTCAGATAAGAATCAACTATGAAAAGACACACATTACATTATATTCATATGACTGAAATGATGTACGCCAACTCAGCCCTATTCAGTGCTGCTTTGGGAAATTGTGCACTGGCCTCTTATCAAAAAACTGTGGTTTAGGGAACAAGGGCCCATTTTCATTAAGAAAAACCACAGTAAAGAAGGAAAACAATTTTTTATCAATTTCAGCAGATTCATTTCCTTACTTTCTTGTTTCTCTAAAACAGGTCATTTTTAACTTCCTTGTCTGTGGCCCTGATTTATCAACTTAAAACAGTCGGCAAAAAACACTTTCTAATCAATGTTATTGGGTCATACTGTTTGACTGTGAAATGTGAGAAAGACATTCATTTTATTATCAATAATCACTATTAAGATTTCAAAAATTTAAATGTAAAAAACAACACAACCAATATGTCACCTAGTGAACTCAAAAGACAATTAGGGAAATAAAATGCAGTATGAACAAAGCAGGAGAGTATGTGACTGATAAAGTAAAAAAAAATTAATAGAAAATCATCTCAATGAGAATCTTTTAATCGAAATTTTACGTTTACATGTGCCGGTGTTTCAGTCGGAGTAACTTGTGACATGCACACATGTCTATGTCATTAACATTAGAATTTAAATCCTGTCAGAATGGAGGTCTGTTATTTCTTAAAAAAAACCTTAGTGTACTTCTTTTAGTTGGTATAGTGTAAATAATCTTAGCAGGTGGCAGTAAGTGTACTATTTAGGGTGCAAACCTCCTTTAAAATAATGTCACATTGTCACTTTGCATTAGACACAACAGAGGAGAACAGTGTCAGAACAGCGATCACTAGTGATTTATGCATGCCGTATGTTCCCATTAGTGGTGAAAACTTTTATCATAGTAAATGTGCTTATCATTTGGATGTCAGTGACATGAATAAACACACAATGTTCCTTAAAAGACGGTTAAGTAGCTGTATGTACGATTGAAATGCGCTTATCCAGTGTATTTTCTGAAATGTGATCAAATGCTGTGAGTGTGATTGTACAGCTCAATGCATAGTGTTTTCATGCAACCAGAACAGTTTAATTTAATTGACGCCGCAATTTTGCATTCTTGACGATCCCTGACCTCTTGACCTGAATTACATCAAGGCCAGGCATGCATAGAAGAAAGCAGACTCAAAATAATCGGTAAACGCATTTACATGGTGGAATTTTTTGGTTTAATCTGTTTATATATAAGGTTTATATTGCAGGATAAAGTTTCAATCGGTTTGGGCCTTTTCATTCCAAATGAGGTGTTTACATGGAGAATTTTCATTTGGATTGGACTTTTAAACCGATTACAATCATAATACAATGCTTCATGTAAACACACCAAAAGACAGCTTCAGGCAATACTGTCTTTTAAGCAACCAGCTGCAAAGAGAGACCACAGGAGAAATGAAACCTAATATAGCAGTTACAGAAAACAAGGTCCAAATAGGATGCCTGCATCAAATCATCCACTTAGGTGATGGAAAGGAGGTGAGGAAAGATGTTACCTCTGAGAACACAAACAAACCTCCTACATACCAAGCCATGTGCAATAAACATTATTTACTTCATGGGATATTGATTTGTTATGATTGTTCTTTGCTTGTTATATTTTAAGATTAGAGAATCACTACTGTTTGTTCTAAATAAAAAGGGTAGACCATCTAATACACTTCTCTAGGTCTGTTAGTATTTGAAAACATATGAATGATAAAAAGAGACAAACATGCAAAACAAAATTAATAACATAAATTTTAATTTGCTATTTAAAGTTTAATTTTAAATAAATATGCACTGTCACTTTTTATACGTATGTCTGTCAAATGCATAAACATAAATTTATTGCAAATGCAGGGTCTGTAATGTAAAAAAACAGTGTTTCTAATCTGCTGTCAAAATTAAATATATATTCAATCACAAGACTAAAAAAGGGGGGGAAGAACATAATGTACTTAATTTTAATAATAATATTTTTTGGGCAAAGAACTTCAGGAATATTATAATTACACCTCAAGGAACAAAATAAAATAAAAAAAACATGTCATGACCCCTTTAATGATCAACACTTAATGATATACAAATTTATGTCATGCCACTCTTAAAACAAAGGGTTTTAAAAATACATTTATCATTAGCTGATGTATCGCTTTATCAGTGCTGTTAAAGGTAACTCAAAGGTGATAAGAATCAGCATTTAGGGATTGTTTAGGATGGCTGATGAGTTTAGAGGTCAACAAGTAAGTTTAATACTTGGTGCTTTTAAAAGGAGATGCAATCCTCAAATATCTGATAGATCCAACTTGCTGCAGCATGTTGTCTTTATGCATGCAGCGTGCTAACAGTCAACACAGTAAAATCCTCTAATAAGCAGGAATGAGGATGTTGCACACAACACCTTACTGCAAATATCTTGTAGCTTCAGTACTTTCTAAGTGTTTAATATTTTTAAAAGCAATATTAAATTAATTCAATGTTAAACACAGTGTTAAAAGTGCTATATTTTACAATAAAACCCTTTTTTGTTCTTAGACATCTCCCACTGTAGCCTAAAGTCATGAAAAAGACATTACAGGAATATACCCTTAAAAAAAGTGTTCCTAAAGAGTTAAATATTTGCTGTAATTTAGTAATATCCCTTCAAGTTAATAGTAACTGACAACAAAATTCTGAAAAGCAAAAAACATTTTAAAATATATATCCAGTATCAACAGTTACCAATATATTGTGCATTCCTAATTTTATTTAAACATCTACAGCCCCTGAAAGAACTTTAACACCCTAACTTCAGTTTAACGCTCTTTAAAAGTTTTAAACCATGGTTAAAAGAGTCTTACCCATAGGAAAAGAGATGCGGGGAATGACATGAGCCCAACTTCTCACCAAACTGAAGATGGTGAGAAGATACAGACAGGCGCAGAGTGATTCTGGCTTCCCCATGTTTTTCAACAACCTCTAACTCCAGAGACTGCTCTACTGGTCACTGTTGGGTTCTGCTCCTGGCCTCAGCACTGAGTAGCTCACAGGCAAAACACCTCCAACAGTGTATGGAGTCAGCTGTCATCTCATCTACACAGGAAAGAAGCATGTTAGACACGACGTAGGCAGGCAACAGCATCTTAAATCACTTCCTGTGATCTTGGTCTCTTCCTCTGTCACTGCACATACGACACCAGCGCATGATTGCTCTCATGCCGTTTGCCTGTGATTTATTGCTAATCTTGAAGCTAAATGGCTATATGTATGAAATCCCCATGACCTAAAAATACAATGTTTGTACTGATATATTTCACTGACAGGTGGGGTCACAATTATAAAAGAATCTTTGATGTTTAATGTGGATAGAAAATACTCTTGAATAATTAAATCAGAATCTGTTGCAAAATTAAAGGTAGAGTAGGCAATTTCGGAGAGGCTAGCAATAGCAACCTAGCTTTGAAAGCCCTGGATCCCACATTCCCTTCAGACAGCTATTCAAAGCCATGCCTCTTCCAACAATGGACACATACATATTTGACAGGCAAGCAGGACATCCTATCATTGCATTTGGACGAAATTCAATTATAGGATGAACATTTTATGGCCCTGCACCTTCCAAAAGGATATATAACTTATATAAATGTCTTCAGACCTCTTAGTGATTTTTAGTAGGTTATCAGGATGTGAAGAGACTTTTATCGAGCCTAACAAAAAATAACTTAGGAAACAGAATTTATGGTACAGTTGATGTCAGGTTCAACAGGTGGTCAGAAATATATTGTTTTATTGTGACCTTAACCATCAATTTTATAGCCCATTCAAGAAGATTTGGTCTTGTATGGCTGAAATAGCTGCCTGGAGGTGTTGCAAATGTGGCCATTGAGTGAGGAGACTTTCCAGAAAGCAACTTTAAAACAATGTGACTTCAGCTTTCCTAAACCAAGAATTGTGCCTTGTGCGAAACCCAAATGACTCATTCATAAATTGAAGTAGGTGGTGGGATTAGCACACATTTGTCAGCAGGCTTTCTGTTATCTGCTATTCAGCCACTGGTTTTAACCAGAAGAGTCATATGAAAATTACCCAATACAGTCTTAGTAGTGGGAACAGTTTCTTTAAATCAGATGTGCTCATAAAAATCATAAAATTGTGATTGACGAAACAGGACCAGATTATCTGGAAACATTATGACTTCATCTGGACACTAAAGACATGTCTTTCTAGTTCCTGCACATCCTCTTATAAACAAAACAGTCGCTGTTTAAATTTGATTATGTATTTTTGTTCTAATTGCCTTAATATTTAGCAACAACATTAAGTGATGTCAAAACATTATTATATTGTAGTTTATATGACCTCTGCAATATCTAACAAAATAATCACAATATGAATTTTTTACCACATCATGAAGCAAGATTTGCCCTATATTAACCAAGGGTTTAAAAAGTATAAAAACATATAACCTGAACTCTGCATTTGTCATCCATGATCCCCCCAAACAACAGGATTTCTTATAAACATTCAACATATTGAATATTTATGATTTGCAATCGGAGCAGTCCCGACGTGCTTCCGAGCAGATTCAATCACTCTAAACACACTGAACATCACAGAAAAATCTGATAATTGGTACAACCACCAAGACGATTGGGGCTTTACCTAGGATTGTTGTAAGGAGGAAAACTGGCCCAAATTCAGCTTGATTATCTGTGTATGACACCCTTTTAGACTTTTGGGTTTTTTTGGAACTAAAAGAAGAGCTGAATATTCCAATCACAATCCACTGCATATGATAATCAGTCACCAGGCTGAGTAATGGAAGAGAAGGATTTCAACTGAGTCATATCTTCACTTCCTTCACATGACAGAGCATGCTGAACATTGCAACAGAGGCAATCACATCTGATTAAGCATAACGACAGATCCAGACACTTTTAACTTACAGATAGTAATCATGAGGGTAGGACAGGTCAGATAAGCTGTGAATTTCCAGAGATGTAAGCGACTTTAGTCTACTGTGGCAGCGTCTATTCATTCAATAAGCCAGACTCAACTGGAGTCAAAGACCCCATAAAATGGCTAACTGAAATTTTTTTGTTCACAATTTTGTTTAGACAACAACAAGATAGGACCGGACGTGTCCTTTTCTCAACCTTTAGTTCACATCACAGCCTGGCCAAAAACAAATTCATTTGCTACTTGCTAGTTAGAGACAGGTGGAATTTATGTCAGATTAATCATTAATATTTTTTGTCTAAGTTAAAAGTTTAAATGTGTCATGTAGTCTGTTATAATTAAGACTGAGAGATCCTGGAATCATTGATCAAAGCTCATAGTGCAAAACCTCTGCCACTGTCTGTTCTTGTACAAGTCTCTATAATAGGTTTAACACACACGTTGCCAGTTGAGCCAAGAGAAGGATCAAACCAGTGCAAAAATATCTAAGCCATATGTAAATTAAGAACGGTCAGGGCATTTTCAGATTACAAAACCCAATAACAGAAAGCTCTTAATAAGCAAGTATGTTTATTAACATCTAGGGGTAGGTGATAAAAGCTTAAATTTAATTTTATTATGATTACATTTTATTATGTCCCTTAACCATGATGCTTGATAATAGTATGGCTTGAAATTATGCCTTTTTTACTAAATTAAACTACTGTAACAATAACATTAAACAATAACAGAAAAGTTTTTCTTGTTTTGTATGTTGTATATTGCAATGAAACCATTAATAAAACTATACTAAACATACTAAAACTAACATGAAACTAACATGAAACAAATTATTTTAATCAATTTCTTCCACTACAAACAATTTTAGTGCATGATTCATACATTGCAAGTTGATGTTTTTGTCACATATTTTGTTTAACAGTGATAAATTTAAGTAGTTTAAAAACTTGTCATATGTCAGACTCATTAGCAAACATTCATCAACTAACATTTTTGTCAGTAATTCCATTGAAATTGAAACTGCTGTGGCCTTAGTTTTGTGTCCATCAGCTTTTATGATTACATAAAAACCTGCATTACCTCCAAATATGACCAATAATTCACACTAAGCATGTGCAAAAGCATGTAGTAAACAGCATCATGATGTAAGTTTATGTTAAATGTATATAAAAGCATACAAAGTGAGTTATGAATTCTACAACTGATGACACACATAGATCTCTTCAATTCCCTCATAAGACTCACTGCATTAATGGTTGTGTTAGGACTGCTTGTTTGTGTGGATTTTGAGGTGACACTGTAAGTGTAGGAAGTCACGCAAACCTGATATGAACACAACAAACCTTGCATCAGAACCTGCACTGACTAAAGGCCTTTCTGTACATGTCATGCCTTGCCTCAAAAATTGTTTTATTCTATACAGCATATAATATGCAGAAACTCCAGGGGCAGAACCTGAAACTATGTTGATTCAGTGCTTGATTTTCAAATTTATTTACCATTACCTATTACTTGCTGGAAAAACAAGGTATTTTGGCCTGAAAACAATAGTGAAATGCACAGACATTTTTTGTTCTGCCAAGGTGGTTGTTTGTTTGATATTGCACATGCTCCTGCACATTCATGACCTAGAGAAACTCAGCTAGTCAAAGTGCACTGACGATTAATGAAAATTAACTGTGAAAGTTGTTTTGGAATTTGGATGTGTTGTTTATTTACAACTGAACGTTAAGTCATCTTTAGTGGGCTATTCTAAAACAAGGCCACACATACTACAAATGCGGGCTTTGTCTGCTTAGAATGTTACAAGTCATCTAAGAAAACAAAAAAACAAAAAGGATGTGAATCATAGAGCCAAGAAGAGTCCCGGGATAAACAATTGCTTATTTAACTAAGAGTTCCTCTTCTAGCTTATCGTAAGATAGTTTGACATTTTTCATATCCGTCTATGTTGTAAAAACAAGATGTAGACTTTGACCCTACAACACAAATTGTATTGTTTTACATTCAGAAAACACTTTTATAAAGACTCTTTTATCCAAAGCGACTTAAATGAACACATTGTAAGAGCCAACAATAAAGGAAGTACACAATGCTAAGTTTAGAGTAACAGCAATGTGATATTTTTCTGATATTTAACTTGTGCCTCATGAAACAACAAACCATTTTATGAGGTAAAACTAAATGTAGACAAATTGTGTTTATTTCATTTGGACATCTAACAGACATAATTTAAGACAAAAAAAATTCCTAATTTAAACTCTCTCACCTTGTAAGTCATTTTGGATAAAAGTGTCTGCTGAATGCCTAAATGTAAATGTGGCTGGTTGACTAACAACAGAATAGTCTTTTCGTGAGATGATCTAGTCGGTCTAGATTTGTTCTGCATATTTTAGCTGTAGTTCTAAAAAATTTGAATTTAAAGATGCTACTTCCTTGAGAGGCTTAAGCATGTCAATGCACTGATAACAGACAATAACACCTCACTTCTTGTGGTAGTTCACTTCGACAATGGTAGTGTTGGGCAATAAAAAAAATGCCATTTAGACTACAACCCCAAATCAGAAAAAGCTGGGACAGTATGGAAAACACAAAAAAAGTAGCGATTTTTAAATTTACTTTGACTTGTATTTATTGCAGACAATACAACAGCACATTATTTAATGTTCATGTTTTTCTTCAAAAAAAAAAGTTTCTATTTTGGTTCTTGCAACACATTTCAAAAAAAAAAAGTTGGAACAGTAAAGCATTTACCACTCTGTAATGTTGCCATTCCTTTTCACAAAAGACACTTAAAAGACGTTTAGGGACTGAAGACACCAAGTGAAGAAGTGTTTCAGGTGTAATTTTGTCCCATTCTTGCTGCAAACAAGTCTTAAGGTGGGCAACAGTACGGGGTCTTCGTTGTCACATTTTGCGCTTCAAAATGCACCACACATTCTCTATTGGAGACAGGTCGGGACTGCAGGCAGGCCAGTCAAGTACCTGTATCCTCTTCCTCCGCAGCCAGGACTTTGTAATGTGTGCAGAATGTGGTTTTGCATTATCTTGTTGAAATATGTATAGACGTCCCTGGAAAAGATGTCTTCTTGAAGGCAGCATATTGTGCTCCAAAATCTCTATGTACTTTTCAGCATTAATGGTGCCATCAGAGAAATGCAAGTTACCTTTATCAAGGGCACTGACACAACCCCATGCCATGACAGACCCTGGCTTTTGGACTTGTTGCTGGTAACAGTCTGGATGATCCTTTTCTTCTTTGGTCCGGAGCACACAGCATCCATTTCTCCAAAAAATACCTGAAATACTGATTCATCTGACCACAGTACACGGTTCCACTATGTGATGGTCCATCCCAGATGCATCCGAGCCCAGAGAAGTCGACAGCGCTTCTGGACACTGTTAACATAGGGCTTCCTTTTGGCACAGTACAGTTTTAACTGGCATTTGTGGATGTAACTACATATTGTGGTACTTGACAAAGGTTTGCCAAAGTAGTCCTGAGCCCATATGGTGCTATTGCTTATAGATGAATTACGATTCTTGATGCAGTGCCACCTGAGGGATCAGAGAGCACGGTTGTTCAGCTTAGGCTTGCGCCCTTGTCCTTTACGCACTGAAATTCCTCCACATTCCTTGAATCTTTTAATTATGTTATGCACTGTTGAAGGTGAAATAAGCAAATGGCTTCCTATCTTTCTTTAAAGGAACATTGTTTTTAAACATTTCAATAATGTTCTCACGTATTTGTTGGCAAACTGGCGATCCTCGGCCCATCTTTGCTCCTAAAGGATAGACCTTTCTTGGATGCTGCATTTGTACCAAATCATAATTACAATCACCTGTTGACATCACCTGTTTCAAATCACATCATTATTTAACCAGTTTACCTGATTACTAGCCCTAAATTGCTCCTGTTCCAACTTTTTTTGAAATGTGTTGCAAGAACCAAAATAGGAATTTTGTTTTTTTGAAAAAAAAAACCAATAAAAATTATGAGGAACACATTAAATAATGTGCTGTTGTATTGTCTGCAATGAAATACAACAAATTTAGACATCACTACTTTTGTTTTTTATTTGTGTTTTCCATACTGTCCCAACTTTTTCTGATTTGGGGTTGTGTTTGTTTGTTGAAAATCTCTCAGATATCCTGTTAAATAACTTCACTTAGCATCCATATATCCCTGAGAAATGTATGGTCAGCACTGAAAATCTGAAAAATATATAGTTTCATATACCTAACTGACAACTTGGGCTTCAGAAAATTAATGCAGAAAACTGCTGCAAAAATCCTCTGGAAATACAGATATTATTATCATCATGAATGCTTTCCACAGTTGGCTCAAAAGCTCAGCCAATAAGAATAACAACTTGAGCAGGCTGTTTTGGTGGGATTTTGGGTGGGGTATGCCAACCAATCAGGGACAACATTCTTTTGGAAACTGAACCAGGGCAACACCTGAAGGCGGAGGCAACTTTGGGACGTATCAAAGCAGCTCTGAAGAATCTGGCCTTTGATGGGAAGCGAAGTGTGGAGACAAAGTGACTAAAAAGCCCAGTGTCAAGAACATGATAAAGCACACGAAGCAGACTGAGGAGCTCAAGGGAAAAAAATCTTTTCTGCAGCATTTAAGCTCTCAAATCCCGATCACACAAAGAGGGATGTAAGCAGAGAGCGAAAGAGTGAAGGAAAACTGGAAAAAAGGGCTAAAGGGAGGGAGGGTTTAAACTTAGCAGGGTGGAGGCAAAACAATCTCTCACTGGCAATAGGTCTCCATTTCACGCAGCTGTGTGAAGCTTAAAGGGGCTGACAGTTTACCCAAAAATAAAAATTGTTATCGTTTACTCACCTAATTAGTTTCAAATCTTAATGACTTACTTTCATCCTTTGAACAAAATAATTTTTGAAGAATATTTATGCAGCTCTTTTCCATGCAATGACAATTCATAACAACTGTCAGGCTTCTAAAAAAAATGAACCCCTAGCTTACCTTTGTTAGAGGGACAGACTGAAAAATAGGGTATTTGCCCAATGTTTTCCTGCTGCAGCTCTAATCTCATTTATGCTGACATTCACACTTACCAGATCTAAGCATTGAAGTAAGAGCTGCAGCACAGTGGAAAAATTGTAGTGAATAGAAACATATGGTCATAATGAACCATCATTGTAAGGGGAGAGCTTAAAGCATAAATACCCTGCGTAAAGATCCTTGAAAAAATCTCCACTAAAATAACAGCATGCGGGTTTATAATTGGTTATGTTCATTTTCTAAATCTAAAAAAATTCAAGCAAAATTGTTGTGATTCGACCATCTTGCAACCAAATAAAAGCATGCTAAAAAAAGCAAAAATATGCTACAAAAGATATTTAGAAAAATACAACACTGCAACAGCAGAGTTTAGAATCTCTGGGGAGAAATCTAAATATAACAAATGTTTAATGCAGACAGTGTGACGTGAAATAAATGTCATCAGCAGCAACATAAGCCTTCAGTCAGGATGGGCTGGCAAGAATCTGTCCCTGAAAGCGTTTGGTGATGCCTTGAGAATAAAACAATGGTGGCATTTGCGTGCAAGCAGGTAGCTTGTCCGTGGAGGAAAAGCGATGAGTTAGTGAAAGAAATTGCTCTCAGTGAAAGCTTTGATCCCAGTGCACAGTTGTCATGACTACAGTTGATATGATTACCAGGCAGTAGTGGTGTTATGAAGCGTGTTTGCCAGTGTACCAATGCATAATTGCTCTTAAAGAGCAGATGTGTGAAGGAGCATCAGGAGACTGACACATATTCTAATTGTGTTTGTATTCTGGAATAGAATCCAGCAAAAAAAACAATTAACAGTACATGTTCTGTTTAACTGGATACAGATTACAACAGTCAAACATAAGCCACGTTTTAAAAAATAGATATTATAGAGCCTCATGACAGTAAATATTTAACCAAGGGGCATCTGCAAACAGATGTGCTTTTAACACTTTTCAGTTTTCACTGCAATTAGTTTTAACCAAAGTAACATTAACTTGGGCCAGGGAATAATATACTGATAAATTTATACCATGCAAGTCACTTTCCAGTCAATCTTACCAACAGAAAGGGACCAAATACTTTTGTCTTAATTATAAAGAGCTCACCCATTGTTTAATATTGTTTAACTTAAGCTTTTCAACCTACCTTATTTCTGTAAACGTTTTGCCTTAAAGGCATACTTGCTTTTGCTAGTATTTTTTCTTAAATAACGCCCCGGTTTAATAGTTTGTTTTTAAGTGCGCACTATGAGTAGAAAAGCCAATACTTTTTGGGAACCTATATGTCAACAAAAACATTCAAATATTCCCTTTCATTCTGACATGCCTGTTGTTACATCACAGACGTCTTAATTGGTGTCTAAGACATTGTGCCGTTTCTAAATGACGGACAGTGCTGTTCAGAATGCCGCAGTATAAGACAGTCAACTGCATTAGGAAGATAAGATCCCAATTCATGACTGCACTGGGATGAAGGTCGACAAACCATGTGCACGAAAACATCGGATTAATTTCCTACTAAACTGCCAACCGAGATTAAGCACGATAGCACCTACTGTGTGCGAATCGCTAATGGCGATACAGGTTTTCATAAAGGAGACGTGAATTTATAGATCAGATGCCTTCCTAAAACAAGCCTGTGTTGTGACGTGCTTATACTTGCAACAGGCGTTAAACCTAGCGTTTAAAGCCCAGTAACAACCCCCACACCAGACTGCAAAACACATCAAACTTACAGGAGGAGAAGCACGTGTTTTTCGCTGTCGTTATTCCTTGCAAGTTTAAACTGCAACACAAGTCCGCATTTATTGTCATTTATTGACCACAGCAAATACGATTTTGGAGGCCACGTCTTCGTATTGTAAGCCAGATTTAACAACCGAACAATACATTTTAACTTAATTATGCTGTGCAAACACTTAATGGTTATACTTACATCACAATGTGCCTCTCCGATCAGTTACGTGATGTTGATAGTCCCCGTCTGTGAATATTGCCTCTGAATGACAAACAACCTCCAAACAGACGCAGCTGTTCGATGCAGGGGATAATCTGAGGCACAGTATGTCTGATTAGTAGCACAACTGGTCCGTTTTTCTTCTAAAGTGTGTCGTACTTGTGTAAACGCTAGTGACAGTCTTTTGTGTCGTTATGTGCAAGCAGAACGCAGGTAAGCGATGTTACGCTTTACAACAGCGCCATCTAGCAGCAAAACGCGGGACAGTGTTGAACCTCATGCTGTTCCCTAATGGAACAACATCAAAATTACAGTTTATTTACAATTATGACACTAGCCGAACAGAAATACTAACAGAAATATATAAATATTATTGTAATTCCACACTACATGTATATTTCTTTTGACGCACTGATTATATTTCTTGCTCAAAATGATGGTACAGAATTTCTTTTTGCCAATATTAATAACTGAAAATGGCAGTGTTTATGGTGCCAAAAATGAAGGAGGGGTTTGTATTGCTCTTATTGAAAGCTTTTTTTTACCAATGCAGTATTAAATGTCACACCTTGACCATTTCAAGAACAGGAATATGGTATTAGTAAAACCAGTATAAAGCATACATGACATGCTTGATACCAGTGTGGATAAAGGTGTTTAAAGGTGTTTAACATATACAATGCTCTGTCAAGGCACCCCATGCATTTCTTGTGGACTGCTACATACACATCAAATAGATTCCTGCTCAGAATGTTGCCTATATTCAAACTAAATGCAATGTGATTGAATTAAAAATCTGGATAAAACAATAATACACTATTTTATAAGAACAGGCACAAGTAAAGCCAAAGCCCATGCAATATGGTTGCCTACTATAACTGTGTTGTAGCATGTGGTGGTTTTTGTGCTACTTCATTAACCTTAATATACAGCCTATTACAAATACAAAATAGTAACTTACCTAGCTTTTGCAGGACTCCAGTCTTCCCTTTTTATACAAAGGGCACCCAAAAGGGCTTAACTGAAACCTTTGTTTAGCATCCATGGTCATAAAAAAGAAAATACATACACCATCCAGCACAAAGGCACTTGTGTTGTCTTGGAGGAACAATAAAGCTCACCAAACCCGTAATACTTCAAGAATGAAACTTAATTTATCCCCTTCAATGCAACAAAATTTCTCCTTCAGAAGAGCTCCAAACAAGGCGTTTATATGACGACATCGCACCTGTTCCATATGTTTCGTGTTGATTTAAGTGGTTTAAATCTCATTATTCACTTTAGAAGAAGGTAACTATGTTACAGTTCTCTAAAATTCTGTGCATTGTAATATAAAAACAAAATTTGTTTCGTAATGTATGTTAGTACATAGATTTAATAATCACTAAGACAGTCTGTCTGGCTGTGGCTTTCTCAGATAGAATAGGGTCACAGAAGAACAGAACACTCAAGCGGGCAGTAAGATTACTAACAAGAGCAAAGAAGATTTGAGACTTAGCATCAACCTCTTAAATGGATTTTGCCCGCAAATGGTTGCTTGTGCTCTACATTTTAATGTGTCATGTTGCTGAAACTAAATATTTTGTCATTATACATTGGTGTCATTACCTCCTGACCTATTCAAATTGTATAATTAAAATGGAAATCAATGTCAATGCAAATGGATTGCAGGTTCACTTGAGTGTCTGAACGCATTACATTTTTCACCTAGTTTATCTAAAGATATTAGCCAGTCTGAAATTTGATTTATGTTAGTCTTACTAACCTTATGTTGATCTCACAAAAAATTTGTACAGGGTGTTTAGTGGATGTTCAGTCGAACTTCAAAAAAATATCAAGTAGCATTGGTGTGGCCAGGTATTTATTTGGTGGGGTGAGGGTCATGTAGCAAAACATACACAATGATTACAAAATTTGTCTCATTTTTAAATACATTTATTTAAGAAGATATATGTTTTATTAAATGAACTTGGAGCCAAAACAAAACACATGCATTTAAACATGCAATTGTCTTAAAATCTTGAAATGCAATTGTAAAAATCTTGATAGAGATGAAAATCTGTTCATCATTAACTTAGCCTCATGTCATTCCACACCGTATGAGTTTCCTCCACTAGTTTTCTCCAAGACATAAGGTGAGGTCCTGGATTCAGAAAAGCCACTGCTTAGCTGACAATTGCAGGGCATGGATAAGAAAATCTGAGCAAAAGTTTCATGGCATTGTGGAAAATATTGTGATGTAGTTTATGTTAAAGTAATCACCCAAAAAGGAAAATTATTTACTTACCTAATGTTGTTCCAAAGCTGTATGAATTTCTTCTGTTGAACACAAATCCTCTAATGCTCCCAGTACCATCAGCAGCCACAGTCTGACAGCGCTTCAGAACCAACCCCATGCAAATCAACAGTTCTTGTTAGGCAAAAGTAACAAGTTAGTGAGTGTGTCTGGCAAATAATATGACTTGACAAACATGTTGACTATGACTTAATATTTTAAAATGCAAAACCCAGCAAATTTTGAATATATGGAGCAAGACATAAGTAAAAATTAAAGCTATTTCATATAACTTCCTAAATATTTTACTAAATATCTTATTTGGAATCTTGAGGTATAAAAATATAATAATCCATTAATAATTTGGTTAGAAATGGTAAAATACAATAACCAGCAGTTACACACTTTGCTGTAATGGTCTAAGTGCTGATATTGCATGTTTCTGTAATCTGCTCAAACAAACACTTTCAGAAATGCACATGATCAAAATATTTGGAGGGTTAGTTTTTTCGAACTACCCCAAACTACATGCAATAGTACCAAATTGTAAAATATGTCTCATTTCAGACTCACAATAAAAGATGCCCATTGTAAAATTCCATACTAGGGTAACATGACCTTTCTACCATAAACCTGCATAGCCTAATGTGATTACTCTTTGTATACTGTATGCAGTAATTGTGCATATGGTATGTGGTATATGGATCCTAATATGCGTATGATATACATCATATTAATCAATCTTGATATTACCACTCTGTTGGCTATCAAATACTTTTTTCAGAGTTATTCACGTCTATAAATCAAAAATACTATTAAGGTGAAAAAGATAACAGGTAAAAGAGGTGTTTAATTCTGTTGGTCCTAAAGCAAAATGTGTGGCTTATTGGTAGCATATTGTCAATTTAAAGAGACAAATTAAGAACCATTTTAGTTGCATCCTAATATTATAGAAAAACTCAAAAGTGGTAGAGCACTGCGTTAGCAGTCTTTTGAACTTTCTTTCAACACATTTCTACAGTAACAGTTTTTGCAAAGTAGCTGCATATGCTCATGGTCTGTAGAGATGACCTTTCTGTTTTGAAAGGAGACGCTACATGCAAGTTTAAATTATTAGATTTTATACTACATTGAACTTTAGAAATGTTACTCTTTCTTTATTCTTTCTTTCCTTTTTGTGTTTGCAAAATCTATAAGAATAAAATGAAAAGATTAATATTATGTTTTAATCAGTAGCTCAAAGTAATTTAACCCTTTACTATAAAAAATAAAAGGGCCAACCAAGTTTTTTTATGAAGGCTTGAAACCAGTCATCAGTGTTTGCAAAATAAAAAACGGGGGCTAGATTTTTTGACCTTCTTCAAAAAGGAAGGCTAGCCTTTGTAACTTAATTATCCATAACGAGAATCCACAAGCATCCACATTATGACAGATAATATAATATTTCCTAATATTAAGGAAAGCAGATTTATATATTTTAAGTGTATTTACCATAATAATGCACAGTTTTAATGAACGTCAGTTCTGCAAACTTCATAACACAGAACTCCAAGTAATGTTTTTACACTTTACTCTAAAAAATAAAATGGGCTGAGTGTTGTGTGGTTAAACCACAAGAGCTGAATATATACACACAATAGGATATTAGAGATGAGGTCCTCCTGAAACACAGCTCAGCATCTGATTTCAATGTCCACAACACTGCTGACATTACTTAACCACTGACATTAAACTGGGTACATTGCTTCATTTTGTGCTAGTGTTGACAACAGAGGTGAATCAGAGCAAAACTGTGCATTGCCTACCTATTTATATTTGTATTTTGCCATATTTGCAGAAGAGTTCAAATTCAGAGAAAATAAATTATTTTTAACTGTTTAAAAAATGTACATAATTGTACATAATGCTTTAAATGTACATAATTGTAATTTTTTGTGTTTTAATCAAATATACTACTTGGCTTTGGTGAATTTGGCTTATATATTTTTTTATTTCAGAAGTACCTGAAGTACCTGACACAAACAGGACAGACGCACTAATCTACAACAACACATGCATCTAAAAAAAATAGTAATAATTTTGTGGATGCTATGTAGGTGTCTAGTTTTATCCAACAGCTTAGCAACAAAAACATGCATAGATTAATATAGTAAGAGTTGTCTCACACTGTTAAGCTGATGAACACTGAAAGTTAACAACATTCTATATAGATTCGAACCACAACAATATGGTCATTCACTCCATACGGTCTAACAACAGTACTTTTAGTTTTTCAGCCAGACAATACATCTGTAGCTGAACAGTCTTATGGTTTTGCAGTTCTGCTTTAAATTGTATGTTTTCTGTCTGAATTTAACAAAACTATAACAATTATTTAGAACATACAATTGTATATTTATTATAAACGTAATAGTTACATAATATGACAAAATCGCCCATAAGAACAACCACTACATCGCATGTTCGTCAGTTCAGAGTTTCACCACACGAGGGCCCCTTCACCTGTACTTGTAGGCCAACTGGTCCAAAGCATGTGTGTGAGAGATCCTAAACATGCATTACAAAATCACATTTCGTCTTTGAGTGAAGCATTCTTTGACATTGTGTAAAAAGTGCTATGGTAAATCGAGACACAGGTCACCTTAACTTTGACCACCTTTAACTTTTGCAAAAAAGAAAAGAGAGGCTAGATTTTTTGACCTTCATCAAAAAGGGGGGCTAGCCATTGTAACATAATTATCCGTAACAACAATCCACAACAAATCTAATTATGATAGATAATATAATATTTTCTTTTATTAAGGAAGGTAGATTTTAGAAAGTTTATTTAATATTATAATGCACAGTTTTGATGAACGTCAGTTCTACAAACTTCATAATACAGGTGCAGTCTTCTGTCTTCCTTCACTCCTCAGCTGGTACTTTAACATGATTCTGTGTTTTCACAGAAGGTTTCTCTCTGTGTAGTTATACTAATGGACAAAATACAAATCAAACTTAAATGTTGCCTTAAAATGATTTTATTCTGTAAAGCTGCTTTGAATCAGTTTGCATTAAAATAAAAATGACTGGAATAGTTGGACTGTGTACATTTCAAAACATTTATTGAATTAATTGAACACCCAAAAGGACTCATAGCTTTTCTTATTAAAGAAAAGTCCTGTAAAAGTCCTTGGAGTCCTGTAGAATGTGGATCAATCCGCTTACTGGGTCCACTCTGAGACGGACTACTGTGTGGCAGAAAGACTGCACCTCATTTAGTTGGCAATGCCTGGTCACTGTATTGCCTGACCTCACGTCCGATGATGGAGGAGACTGTGATACTGTACCAGCCATCATTGCAAAGGCATTCACACCTTGCCTTTGATGTGGATGTGAAAAAATTCAAAATGGATGTGAAAAATTCAACAACCTCATAAATGTTGCATTGCTGGCCTCACTTAACAAACCAATTTTACATATATATCTGTCATACAAACATTTCTAATATTATAGCATATTCCTTCGGTTTACTTAAGGTGAACCAAATGACAATGCATAAAGGAAGTACAGTATGCATGTTAAATAGTTCTTTACAAACCTAAATAATACAGGTAAATTAAGTACAAAAAAATAGCTTACCTTTTAGAGATATTACACAAAACAGGACAAGTCAAAATAGGCCATGCTGCTGCTGTCTGAGAATCACAAATCACTCAGTTTTTCCTGTCTGTCCACGTCTGCTCATTCTTTTCTTGTTAATGAAACTCTGATACACATTAAAGTTATGTCAGAATCTGAGCTAGACCCATCATGACAATAGTTCCTTATATATACATATATGTACTTGCAGCATTTTTCTCTTTATTAGGCAGCATGAGGAGTAGAGACAGGAAGCAACAGGGAGGAGAGAGAGGAATGGGAACAAGAAAAAGCCTTAAGCTGGGACTTGAACTCGTCAACGCTAGTGTAGTGCAATATGTTGGCATGCTGTCCACAAGGATATGGCTTTGACAGGTTCATTGTTCTCATATTATATGATTCATTGGCCCTTGTAAAAATTCATAGTTATTGTCCACATACTATAGTGACTACAGTTGTTATTACAGTAAACTTTAACATAGTAATAGAAATACCACTTCCATCAAAAACAAAAATAAGAAATTAAAATGACAGAAATATTCTGGAAGTTTCTTTTTAAGCCTAAAGCAGAACACTTAACTGAACATTAATTGAACTTTTATGGTTTTACAGTAAAAATGTTTTTGTGGAAACTTTTGATGGGAACTAAATGAGCAAAAATCAATATTGTATCAATATTGTGTTATTACTATTCCATTCTTGATCCATTGTCTCATAATTTCATCTATTGAAAAAATAAGATAATTACTAATCACACTTTTTATAATTCAAACAACATGAAATGTCAACTACAACCACCAGATGGCTGCAGAGCATTAGTCAATGGCTCAGTTGCCATTTGTTTTACATAGGTACACATTTTCAAGTCTTTTAATTAGATTTGTTTAGACATTATAAAATCATTATTATTTAGACATTATAAAATCATTATTATAACAAAAAATAGCTTTTCTTTCTACTGAAGTATGTGTGTGACCATAAGTGACCATAATTATATTATATTATATTAAAGTGTTGCCATTTAGACTTGCTGTTAAACAAGAAGTCAAAAACACTAAATTCTAAAGTCTAAATAGTGCTTACTGCTGTAAGATGTGATCATAATATTAGGCATATGTGGTGTAAAATATGTGAACTTAAATTGAACATTTACTTTATCATCACTATAGTCTGATGTGACCAGCAAGGTTTGGGGTTGGTGCCACCTAGTTATCAAAAGATTTGAAACACTAAATGTATTTTTTGTCTTTGTCTTGATCAGTTCTACTTCCTGTCTGCCATTTTAAATTATTCTGAAAACCTACTTTTTCAATGTTTTCAGTGTTTGTCTGATTTGCATGAAACTTTTGCAATGTAGCAACTTAGTGATTATAACGTTACCTAGCTTGTTTGGTAGTTTGTTTAATAATGTAGCTTGTTGGATAGTAAGTCACTCACTACAGCTAATATGGTGATAAGCCTATGTGCAAACTGATATTAGGCAGATATTGTAGATCTTCAGTTGTGTTGGGTTTTGCTCAATATGAAGTTAAATGGCAAATCAGTGGGCTTGCTGCAGTTAAATATAGTAATGCAGTAAGAGACGACTTACTTACTTGTAAAGGACGCCAGATAATTATAATAATTATGACTGTGGGGTGAACCTATAAACCTAACTGAAACTATATGGATATAGTACTATAGTACTATACTATCTATATATGGATACAATGATATATATGGATATTCCAGTTGTCCATCCCCTCCTTCTGCAGCAGGGGAGCGATCCCACAAGGACCACACAAAGGATTTTTTTAGACCTGGTGTGCTTAACTCACTTACTGGACCACTCACTCTGTCCAAGGCATGCCTATATGAAGATGGTCCTTGGGGAAGTTTCGCAGATTTTGTGGAGTAGGTCTGTGTGAGCTGCAGTTGTTTTGAAAGTGGAGCCAGTCCCCACCCATACTCCCGCCCCTGGACTTATTCCCCCAGCTACCTTGGACTATATGTCTGTTGGATGACCCAGTCCAACCCTGTATCCTGTCTACCCCATGGTTCCTGAATTGTCCTCTGGACCCACCCAGCTTCTTGGTTCTCTCATCTCCACTGGCCATCGATCCCTATATTTATCATTTATAAAATTACAGTCCATCAATGTTTTTAACACATATTTAATCACATATCAACTGAATATTAAAAAATTGAAAAACAACTCATGTCTATACCTCATAGGTAAAATATTAACACTACAGATGAACCTTTTAAGCTTTTAATAAACTTGAATATGATCACAGAGGCATTTTGTAGTAGTGTAAAAAGTAGAGACTAAATATAAGCAATTTCCAGTTAGAAAATGGATAGGAAAACAGTCTTTACCTGTTTCCATTTTTTACCTGTTTTCCTGTGAGATAAGCAATCATTACCAGCCAGATGCTCTTCGCAGTCTTATTCAACACTGACAACAGCCTCACTGTCTTGTGCAGCACAAACCTGATCTTCCTTTTAGCAATCTGAAAGTTTTCTAGCAAGGTCTAATGCATTTCACATAGTAGTTGGCTTTTCTCTTGGTAAATTTCACATTATTTTGCATTCAGAACTTTGTTTTTGGAACATTTATTTAGTTTCTGTTTCAGCAGTTGTTTTTGTTGATATGTATTTTTTTCCATCTGGTTACTCATTTATGTACTATCAAAAATTCTGTGCTCAGGTTTGCTTTGGGTTTTTATAATTTATAACCAAACTTTTAATAAAAAGGTTTACTACATAATAAAATATTAAAGATACAAATGTTAATTAAATTAATTTTTTTAGTAAAGTCATGTAATGCCATTTGTTTCTTTCTGTGTTCTCTAAATCGTGTCATTTTTTTCCTTCCCTACAAATTCATCACCTAATGCACGATATTAGATTTTTGCCGATATGTTTTTTTTTTTTACAAATTTTTCTAATACTGGAATCATTGTGGTTTATTTTAAGCAAAGCTCTGTTTATTTATTTATTTTTGGTTATTTCAGTTTCAGAGTCAAAAGTCTTGTTTCCAAAACGTATGCGGGTTGGAATTAAATAAAAGAACAGTTCATAATTTTCTTTTGAATGAGAGAACATTCTAATAACCTTTAAAAATAACATTGAGTTAATCATTGCTACATTTCAGAGACAGATTGTCACGGAGACAGTCACACCTCTCGCTGATTCTCCGCACCTGCACAGTTAATCAAGGACTCTTTTCAAGCAGCTTTTTGGTGCTGCCCTTGTTACTCCTCCCAGTACTCCAGCTTTTCTTCAGGTTTCTCCACCAATATGGCTTGGTGAGGTAGATCCTCTGGCTGCACCTCAGTCCTCCAGGTGCATGATTCCACCTCGCCCTATCAGCCCTTTGGCTCTGCTCACTCTGATGGAGTGGAATCACTGCTGATTCCACCCAGCTTCCTGGCTCCATCCCCACTTCTGCTTCCCCCACACTTTTCTGAATCTGTTGTCTCCACTTCCCGGCTAGCCCAGTCCAGCTTGGTCCCTTAAGCCATTGGCTTGAAACGAAGTCATACGAAGTCACAACCCTTTTTGAAATTTAAAAAAAAAAGAATGAGGCTTCTCCTGTACCCAGGATTCCCTCTCTTTCTCATCTATAAATTCTCTGCATCTATGTGTGCATCTATAAAGCATAAAATGACAAAAAATATATAACCAGCTTAAACAAGCGTGATATCTAAAATTATATTGTCAGGTGTGCACATCTTCACATTGAGCAACAGACAATGAAATTACGAGAGGGGATTTTGCTATTGATAAGAGTTCAAACAAATGTCATGTTACTGTGAGCATGAGTTTTGTTTGAATAAACTCTTGCTTGAGCTTATGTGAGCGAGAATTTCTTCGGAATTCTTAATTGAAACACCCAGTCTGCAATGAGTTAGTGTAGTGTGACCACCCGAACCAAGACTGTGAGTCGTGTAGCATGCAATGGGCAAGTCATGTAAGGCACTGCTGCTTCTGCTATGCACTGCTGCATACACTCCAACCTGTTAACTTTGGTGCTGTAAAAAATGTGCTCCTTGCACGTCCAGTATGAAACAGGCCTGAGGGTGAAGCATTCACTCTCTACACAATAGATTTTTATTCTGGACAGCTACATTCTTTCTGGTCCCTACATTCATTACACATAAGGCATGTGTTGCCCTAACAAGTGGGAATGCTCCCTGTCCACAAATCAATGTCTGTGACTGTGAAGCTGAGGAAAGTGTGTGTCCCCTGATTATTTATGTACATCAGTGTTGTTGTTTTGTCCAACTTGACCAAAATGTAGTAGTTTTGAAGAAACTGCAAGAAATGCTTCAATGCTGAAGTCACCTCTCTGGAAAGACTTTAATAGGTGGGGCTCAATAGTTGAACCTCAGGAATTTTCTGTGTACTGGGTGAATGCCTATGTGTAAAAATGTGTCATTGAGCTCAGTTTTCGAGAAGAACAGAGTGAAACAGTGTTTGGGGCATAAGCACTCTGAGCTTGTATTTTATGGGGTGTTGTTGCTCCTTTGCATGATAACAATGCCTCAAAAATACAGAGAAGTAAGGGATCCTTTATCTTAGCAAACACAGTTAACACCAGATTAAACACCAGATTAGCAGCCCCTATCAAGAAATAAAAACCACTTAATCGGTAATGAAAACACTCCAAAGGGCTTTTCACACTGTGTTAAACCTTTGTCTACATTCTAAACCCTGCATTTAACCACTGGATTAACTGTTTCAAATATGAAAAGCCCTCAATACTCCCTAACATTTCAGATCAAACAATGTTTGAGACTATTGTGACATGCGAGTAACTAGAACAGAAATGAAGTGGTAATATGATTAATATAAGAACAGTTATATACACTAGCAGAAGATTTACTTTACCCGTGAAAAATAACATTAATTGACGAATCTGACAGCTCATCAGTGAGTAGTTTAGTGACCACTCCGATTTTTGCACTCTGATGAGGTAAAGCTTCCAGATCTTCCCAGGAAAGAGACTGAGAATAAAGAACAAGGGTGCAGCAATTTATATCAGGGAGGTGGGGCTTCCTGATCACTGCTGTCACTGCTGATTGGTCTGTCAATGTAATAAATGAGAACTAATCATGTCTTTCCTGAATTAAAGTGTAACAGGTTTGACCTAACAACTTGGATTCACAATGTTCGCTAGTGGGTGTGTCAGGACTCATCAGAAAAAAATCTTGCCTTTTCCCTTCATTACAAAGCATGAGATACAAAGCTTTAGAAATTGGCTAATATCTATTTAAATAGTTGAAAATATGAAACTGATGAAAATGACTATATGCTTGTGTACATATTATCTTAAATAATATCTCCATATACTGTACCAATATCTTGTCTGCTTACAGTAGTTGTCCAATGGGCAACACTTGCAGCACCCACTGAAGTTACATTATTAATGATGACACAATCATGAGCAAATACAAACTTGATGCTTAACTCTGACTTAACTGTGGGAGCGTGTGTAATCTATGCTTCACAAACATACAAGTGTGAACATGAGCCTACAGGTACAAACAACATTTGTTTTGTTCTCTTCATGAGAACATCACATAGAGTGTTAATTTATCATTAAAGAATGTAGATAAAACAGGCATTTTACCATAAAAACTGGTAGTATGTGAACAATGTAAAGTACAAACTTACTTCTGTCATGAGAAGCTCACAGTTCAACTCCAGTTTCACACTATACTGTATGTTCTTAACCAAAATTTAATTGTGTAATACTACTTAAACGTTTATTAAAAAATGTAACAATGTAACCAATGGAAATAGAAAACGTAACCATCCGAAACCACTTCTGATGAACATCAGCGTATGCATCAGCCTGAATCTCTATGTGTATGATTTGGCTATACTTGTTAGGGACACACAATATCCTTACAAATATAGTTAAAATATAGTAGTTGCTATTTTAAAGGCTTACAAATCGTCTAAATCACGTTTTCCCTTTAAATCTGCATTAACAGGTTTCTTCGCACAAGATTCTGTGAAAACAAGATTTAGGGTAGGATAAATAAATAATATTATCTAAGTATATTAGTATGTTTTTATAAGAGGTCCTCACTAATATAAATTTAAAGCTGTGTGCACACAATATTATATTCGTACATCAGTCAGCTATACAAAGTCCACAGGGCATTTGTGCACTTGCACAAGAGTGTGGTGTTACTAAGGCTGACTAGGCTGATTAATTCATTACTCAGTTTATTTGTACATTTTTGTGTATATACACACCTGTAGGTTGCAGTGTTATAATCTGTACCTGTAACGCACTCCTGGTCAGAAGCATGTCATGCCTTATTCTGTCAGTGTTCCCACCCAAAATGGTAAGCATGTCCTTACCTGCACATTTCCAGAACAGTTCAGAAACAGAGAACAGGAAATAAGCTGGAGTCGGTGAATTCTGATCTGCACAGGGACACACCTTTACTCAGTGGGAATCCCACTATATTTTTGAAAGCTTACTGGCAAGAACAGCATGCAAAAAACTCACTGTTGACCAGGCATAATACTGCATGTTACAGGAACATGCAGATATTGTTGAAATGATCATCAATAACATTGTTGTGGCTCTTTGTGTTCCCAGAGAAGAAAATATAGCTCAAGCTGGTCTTTCATAGGTTAAAAGATTGAATAGAGTTCCCTGTTGTTTCATTAAGAATCAGCTTTGTCTCAGATGTTTCTCTTAAAATTCCTTAGGAGAAATAAACACAAAGAGACAACTGCTCACCTACAGCAAAAGAGCTTTAAAATGAATGCCCCAGCTAACAATTTTAAGTTGTTGTTGTAGAAAGATTCCTTAATGTTTTTATTAATTAATAGGATTAATAAGGCTAATTATTTGGAATGTTCTAGGAATGTTTAAAACATCCAGTTTTTATACATTGTATTAACATTATTGCTTGGTTATAAGAATGTTATTCAAACATTTTTTAAAAATCTGTAACTTTATAAAATGTTCTACTAACAACTTAAGAATAATGTTTTTAATATAAAACGTTAAAAAAAGTTCTACTAATGTTACTGCAACAATGTTTTTAATAATTTTAGTTTTGTTAGTTGGGGCAGATCATTTTGATTTTATCTTGGCAAATCTTAACTTAGTGTGAGATGCTTTTGGGAGCTTCTAAGTCTGAACCAAAAAGATAAAGCCAGGTCACAGAATAAATACTAGCCGAGTGCAGAGAGAATCCCAATAACAACATGGATTTCGAACATGGAACCGTAAAAAAATGTGTTTATAAAACTTTATACTGAGAACTTCCAGATGTGAGACTGCTGAGAGATTTTATATCCAATGAAGCAATAAGTCAGTGCTTTCCAATAGCTTCATCCATCAACAAAATTGTTCCAATGTCATGTGGAAACCTAGAAAAAGAGAGATCAGGCTATATAGCTGCATGAAACTCGATCGTCCCCGCCTCGTAAGGTTTACTGTCCTAAAGCATCGAGTTACAGAAGAATTTTTTCCCATTGCAGTCACCGACACGGAAGGTGGGTTGGTTTTTCTTCTCCGAGTGGGAGGATTCAGGATGTCAGCCAAGATGTGATAGAAGCGATGGGACGCTGAGACAGAAAAGTAACAATTACTGCACGACGGAAAAAAGTTTGTCAAGCGCGAATAACAAAATAAATCACGACAAATGGCGACGCAGGTATGTAGTTTACATGATATCAGATATTGCTAATGGTGATTTATATTTGATTCCATACTGTTTGGCCTTTGAGTGACTTACGTAACTGCGCTTCGTGAAGCTTGGCGTTTATCTATTCGGTAACACATTAATCTCGGTAATCTTTCGCAATTGCATGAAACTACAGCAAAATTACTTAGGCTGGTTTAGTTTGCTCTCAGTACGAAACTTTTCTTATTAGGGTGTATTCTAGTATATTATTATATATTAGTTTCTACTTTTGTTATCTTTCTTTTTTCTTTTTTTGATGTTCAGTCGAGGACTGTAAATACCACTGACTGCATGACGCCCAGAAAACACATTCTTCACCGTTTACCCGGTCGTCTCGGAAATGTGTTCAGCGTTAAGTTAATTCAGGACAGATGAGGGGAATTTACCGTAATGAAAGCTTCTTAACTGTGCTTATGCAAACGACACAGTGGATATATTTCAAAACCCAGTGGGTTGTCTGCGACCCCAAACCATGCGTTAGGAAAGGCTTCTGTGTCAGCTCACTGGATTCTGAGAAACAGCCATTATGAAGAAATGAAAAGCACGGGAACTCAATCAAACTATTTGCGTTCTTACTCGTCGACACAGGCCTCATGATGAAGATTGTTGAGCTGGAAATAAAATTAGAAAAAGTATAGTCGAATATCTCCACCTCAACGCAGATAGTTTTCGAGCCGCCTGCAGTTAGGGTTGGGTTAGGTGTGAATGATAAAAGTTGGCCTGCACAAATTAATGGTAGTGTTTACAAGTATGTCCAACATTATACAACGGTAAATATGTTTTATGTATAAGCAGTGGAGCCCTACTTACAGTTGGTCCTGATAAAACCGGTGTTAGCATGGTTTCACTCAGAGACATTCATCTTAGGTAAATAATGTGGTGACGGCCTGACATGCAGGTATTTCAGGTAGTAGATCTAAGAATTGTGTCAGGAAAAATGAGGCTTGAATATCCACAGTTTACAGAGATAATTTATTGCGCTCTGATATGGGTAGTATTGAGGAGCAGGAAAATACAAGTTTATAGAGGTTAAGGTGGATTAATTGAGATAAAACCTCTATAAACCTCTTAACCTCTATAAACTTGTATTCTCCTCCTCCACAATTCTTAGATCTCCTGTAGCTCAGTGGTGGAGCATTGCGTTAGCCGTACAAGAGGTTGTGGGTTCGCTTCCAAGAGAGTACATGTACTAAGAAAAAATGTATAACTTCAATGCACTGTAAGTCGCTTTGGATAAAAGCATCTGCCAAATGCATAAATGTAAATATAAAACAGTACTACATTTTGTTGAAAATGATCAGAAGCTACAGTCAACAGACAGATTTAATAACCCACAAATACAGATGTGATGAGTCCAATTGGTCTGCTGTATTTGCTTATAGTAATATTTATTGTGTGAAAATATGGTTTCTTGCAATAATAAAAATTTCTCAAGTTGAATTATAAACATTGAGCATTTTGCTATATTGTGTAATATATTTTAAAGAGTAGATGTAGTAGAAAAGCTTTGAGCAGTAATATTAAAGTGTTCTTTTGAAATTATTGTATATTTGGCGAATCTTGGTTTACATCAGATGTCAAATACCAGTTTACTTATATCAATATAAAATTTTTCCATGTCATGTATTTCCTTTGATTTTTTTTTAAGAGACCCAGGCAACTTCTTAGCAATGCTGACAGAACCTCAGTCTATTCTGTTTTTGCTATTTATATTGTTCTTCTATTTAAGTATCTCTCTCTTTCTCTCTCTCTCAACTCTGAAGTATTCCGACCTGGAGAAAGCCATTAACACCTTGGTCACAAACTTCCACTCTGCTTCTTCTGAAAATCGGTCTACGCTGAAGATAGATGAGTTTAAAAACCTTCTGTCCTCCCAGCTGCCAACCTTAGTCAAGGTACAATCAGTGTCCACGGTGATGGGTTAAATGCAGAGGTCACATTTCGGGTATGGGTTACCATATCTGACAAATATGTCACTTTCACTTATGGTTAATTGTAGTTTGTAAGGGGTTGATTAGTTTTATGGAGAACGTTTCCCAGACTTTATGTTCTTAGATGGAGGTGTGGTGTGATTACACAGATCAGTTTGAACTCAGGTTAAGCCAGAAAAAGACACTGGGTGTGGCTCCATTGAGGGAGCAAAACAGTGTCTGCTATTTATTTGAAAGATAAATAGTTTCTCTAAGAGTTAGACTGATGCAGTTACAATCTGTATCAGATCATGTTATGGCAGGTCTCCTACAGCTTGAGGGAGAAACTTCTGACAAGGCTTTTAATTTCTTCTAGCTGAATGAAGAGCAAATGCTGTGAGGTATATTGAACAGTAACATGTGAATACTCCACTGAACCTGTTCTTTAATGTTAATATGTATCTGCTCACAATTCATGTACTGACATGTTTGTAGCAAAAGAGAAAAATACATGTCAGCTTTAATTGACAACTAGACTTTGTCATTTACTTTGTCAGAATATTTTCTGGCACAAAAAGTTAGTCATGCCCATTTTGTAACTATCACAAATAGTGTAGTTATTTATTTGTTAATACTTTCATAACACAAATTGTTCTAGCATAATGAATTAAATGTGTTGTTAGCGTTTGTTTATTTTTATTGATTTATTTTATGTGTTTTAAACTGCAGATTTTTTTTAAATGAAGAAAAACAAATAATTTTTAGACACCTGGGAATACTTGTTACAAAACTGTACACACAAACGTCTTGGCACAAATAGCCACGCGAGGGCGACAGAGTGCTAGTTTTTAAATGCAACAGGAAATAAGCTCTTGTATAAAATGACGTGATGTCGGTGTAATGCTACACCAACACTTTCTCTTTTTGATTCTAGTCCGATAATTTTGGAGAAGTGCTGAAGCAGATGGGTGTGAAAGACGGAGAAGGCATCAGCTTCAAAAGCTTCTGGAACCTGATCCAGAATTTGGCCACCACCCAGCATGGTCTTCTCAGCCATGAGAAGTTGTCCAAATGCACCTGTCTGTTACTATGAGCTGCTGGCTTCAACTGCAACTGCCACCAAGACCTGGTCTTTCTTCATCTCTGCATTTACTGAAAACCACTCATCTCAACAAAACACCATTCCATTTAAATAGTTGCCAATGTAAACACACTTTGTACATCAGTATGCCTGTACAATAATTGTTTTTGCAGTGTATTGAGCCATTACAGCAACCATCTCTCTTCCATCTGTGTCATTTATGTATCAAGTAAATGTTAATGTACAGACAGAGTTAACTGGAATGGAATTAGTCTCCCGCTAAAGTACACTGAACATGACTGAAGTGTTCAGTACTTGTATTGCTCTGTAAAGATTATATGGTCTATGTACTTTTCTGTGCTAATGACAACTTGACACACATTGCCATAGTAGCCCAAAGCATATATCTCAAGATGCAGATATGAACTGATTGGTTGTGGAGAAAAAATAAAAACATCAAAAACTTCTTATTTTATTTTGTAATTCTGGCAAAAAATATTAACACCCTGAATTAATGTGTAATAAATTCACATCATATTTACATCACAGTCCCTGTTTAATTATGATTCATTTGCTTTTTTATATCTCAGAACTGTGCTGAAAAATATGCATGCAACTTCATTTGTAGTTATTGTAGCGTTCCAGTATTCACAGTATCACAAAGTCTGAAGTGCTTTCATCACTTAAACCTGTTTGCATGCATTTCCTGTTGCATTGTAGTTTGCATTCTCTGCAATGAAACAAAATGTGTCATGCAGATTTTCATGAATCTTTTTCACATTTTTATTTGATTTGTTTATGGTATTTGGGAGTGAAAGATGGGCTATATGCTTTTCTTTTAGCAATGATGACACAGCAAATGCTTTAATTCAGTTCTGTGCTGAATGCAAAAGGTTTGCAAGTCACAGCAGCTTTTCACACATTAACCATTAAAGATGTTTTCTTTACTACAAATTTCTGTCAAAAAAATTCTCAAGTTAACCCACAGTGTGCATTTACCTCTGCAATATTCTGATCCAACCAGTATAACGTCCTTCACATTTCGTTATTAAGTAAAGTTTTTACAAAAAGAGGGTGGGTGGATAACGATAATAGGATGTAATTGCCCCAGCTACCACAAGATTAGATTTCTAGACAGATAGATAGATCTCAGTCTTAGACACACACACAGCAGGGCACCTCTGAACCAAACAATGCAACTGTCCGCCACCCCAAATCTACAGAGCCAGTACAGATGCAGAACAGTATGGAAGAAAGTGGACACTGAGAGTAGGCAGTCTGACTGCATTGAATTGAATTTGTGAACCACTCACAGATAAACCAAAACAAAAAAAGACCATAGGCAGTGACATGATTAGCCATATTGCTAACAACCGTTTAAGATGACCTGATACATATTAAAAAAATGGCAAGCCAGACCCTGTGATTGAGGATTGAGGCCTAATGTTTTGAGTTGAGCCCAAACCTGATTGAGGATTCCTGGATTTACAGCTAAGCCGGTGTTTTTCACACATACCCATTTTACATTTTCAGCAAAGATTTCCTTTCCCATTGTAAAAAAAGGATTTAATTTTAACTTTTAAAAAAAGTAAAATGTTTATTTTTGTCACAAACAGCACTTCAGTTTTTAGAGACCTTTCCTGAAAAATGATCATTTTGTTTACTGTAATTATTAAAGTCATTTCATAGCCACCGTCTATTAATATACCGACAGACTAATATACAGACATTTGTCACCTACAACCCAACACTCAAGCCACATAAATGAGTTGACAAGACATATTTGTGACACATTGCTTCTCAGTCACCTCAGCAGTCAATTTAATGGTAAGAAAAATTACAAAAATTGTACTACAGTTTTAATTTCAGAAACAATTACTTTCACATGTCATATTTGACATTTATGGTATTATCATGTTTATTATAGTAATTATATTGTTACCAGTGTCTGTTGTTACCAGAAAGATTTTTACCTGATTATTGTTAACTGATATAAAATTTGACACTGATATGCCAGAGATGATGCCAGAGAATCGAAAATGTTCTTCTCCCTACAGATTATGGGGAAATTCTTGACTCTCCTTATTTTCTCCATATCGCTTCTTATGACCATTTCTGGAGATGAATTAGGGACATCAAAAGAGTGTGAAAATGCTGCGTTTGTTCCAGGGCACAATCTTGCTGGGGAAGGATTTGATGTTGTGACCATGCAGCGTAAAGGTTCTTATGTGATCAACACAGAAAAATGGGATTTAGGCAATGGCACATGTAATTTGCGCAAAAACAACTACGTGAATGGAGTAAAACAGAAGTTACCAGCAGCAGTTAGGTTCTGGAGAACCTTGCCAAAATGTTCAATGAAAGTCACCAGTCAAATCTTTGAATCAAGTGAATCACTGGTCAATGATTCATCATCATCACTCTCAGCCAGCTGGAAAGTTGGTCTAGATGCAAAACTTTATAAAGTAGCAGCTGGGAGCAGCCATTCAAGAGAAGCAAAATTTGCAATGTCAAAATCAAAGGAAGACAAATACAGTTTCACCAAACATGAAGTTGGATGCAGGTTTTACAGGTGACAATTTCTTTTACAGTATATATAACCTTCAAGTACATGTGTATTTTATATATATATAAAAAAAAAAAGAGCAAATGTATACAACCCCAAATTAGAAAAAGTTGGGACAGTATGGAACACAAACAAAAGTAGTGATTTCTAAATTTACTTACAGCACACAATATTAATGTATTACATTAATGTAAATTAAATACAACAGCACATTATTTAATGTGTTCCTCATGATTTTTGTTTTTCCTTCAAAAAAAAAAAAAAAAAATTCCTATTTTGGTTCTTGCAACACATTTCAAAAAAAAAAGTAAACCATTACCATTTGTAATGTTGCCATTTTTTACAAAAGACACTTAAAGTGAAGTGTTTCAGGTTGCAATTTTGTGTCCCATTCTTGCAAAAAAAAAAAATAAAAAAAAAAAAAACCCCCCCCCCCCCCCCCCCTGGGGGGGGGGGGGGGGGCGGCGGGCGGGCAAACACCCCCCCCCCCCCCCCCCCCCCCCCCCAAAAAGAAAACAAAAGGTGCCATTACAGTAAACCATTTACCACTTTGTACATGTTGCCATTAATTTGATCCACCCAAAAGACGGGACTGTAACATAGGGCTTCCTTTTGGAAGAAGTTAACTGGCATTTGTTTCAGGTGCAAAGGTTTCCAAAGTAGTCCAGCATTGGATATGCTTATAGATGAATTACGATTCTTGATGCACTAGGGATCAGAGCACGGTTGTTCAGCTTAGGCCTGCACCCTTCTCGCTTACGCACTGAAATTCCTCCACATTCCTTGAATCTTTTAATTATGTTATGCACTGTTGAAGGTGAAATAAGCAAGCGTCTTACTATCTTTCTTTGAGGGACATTGTTTTTAAACATTTCAATAATTTTCTCACGTATTTGTTGGCAAACTGGCGATCCTCGGCCCATCTTTGCTCCTAAAGGACAGACCTTTCTTGGATGCTGCTTTTGTACCAAATCATAATTACAATCACCTGTTGACATCACCTGTTTCAAATCACATCATTATTTAACCAGTTTACCTGATTACTAGCCCTAAATTGCTCCTGTTTTAACTTTTTTTGAAATGTGTTGCAAGAACCAAAATAGGAATTTTGTTTTTTTGAAGAAAAAACAATAAAAATCATGAGGAACACATTAAATAATGTGCTGTTGTATTATTGTATTAGAAATCACTACTTTCTTTTTTTATTTGTGTTTTCCATACTGTCCCAACTTTTTCTGATTTGGGGTTGTGTGTATATATATATATATATATACTATATATATGTATACTGGCTTTTTTACAGTTACATGATGGCCAAAAATCCACCTCTTCATGAAGAGTTTCTTGAAGCAGTCAAATCTCTCCCCACATCCTACAATCCAGAAACCTACCGCAACCTTATCAGCACATACGGAACTCATTATATCTCAGGTGTTAGGTTAGGAGGGAACATGAAAGCCATAACAGCCATCAAAACCTGTAAGGCAGCAATGAATGGATTAACAGATACTGCAGTAAAAGACTGTTTGGATGTGGAAGCCTCTGGAATTGTCCACGGAGTAAATGTAGCAGCAGAGGCGCATTTTTGTCAAGATAAGAAAAAGAAGATGGGCACAAATCAAAAGTTCAGCAACATATTCAACGAACGTCAAACAGAGATTATCGGAGGTAACATAAATGGGGAAGATTTGCTTTTCTCTGGTTCCTCACATCCAGACTCCCTAAAAAATTGGCTTGTGTCTTTGAAGACCCTTCCTGACATTGTGCACTACGATCTCAAACCCCTCCATTTCCTTCTGAATATTAAACACCCTGCCAGGAATGGACTTAAGAAAGCTGTGGAAGAATATATTATTCAAAATGCTCTAATGAAGGTTTGCTCAGAACCTTGTGCCATTGGCAGGAAGTGCAGTGCAAGAGATCGATGTGCTTGTGTCTGTGAGAGCAGTCAAATGATAAAGTCTAATTGTTGTCCAGTTCAAAAAGGACTTGCCACACTGAAAGTCTACAACCTTAAAGCCAATGGTCTATATGGGGATGTATGGGGTAACACTGATGGTGTTGTATCAGTCACATTTGGTAAACAAATGAAGCGTACTGAGATTATTAATGGTAATGACAATCCACGTTGGCCAGAAACGTTTGAGTTTGGTCCTATTAAGATCACCATGGCCAATAAACTAACATTCCAGGTATTTGATGCAGACAGCTATTGGAACAGCGATCTGCTTGGTACATGCTCTTTTGATCTTCGGAGTGGAGTTGTGACTAACACCTGTGTCTTTACACACGGCACCTTCTTTTTTACTTATAAAGTGGAATGTGCACCCAGTCTACACGGTCCTGAGTGTAACGAATACAAATCTTCCCCAATGGCTGCTCCTCTTGCTAATATTTTTAGCTCAAGAAATGGTATTTTGGTTAAGGACATGTGGAAGCTTGAATTAGCTTACAACAACTCAAATATATTAAACTTCAAGAGCACCTATGGAAAGCAGGTGGAGCTTTAGAGCTTCTCACATTAACCCTTATGCTTTAAAATAGCCATTTTCAAACCAGCTTATTAATCATCATATGCAAAATGCTTAAGTTTATCAATACAGTTTGCAAAACTCTTTTAGGTTCAAATTGCTTTTCATTTCTGTTTATTAAAAAGCATTTCTTATTGTTTATTTTTATCATTTGTAAGGCATTGTTTATTAAAGCATTCACAAAGACAGACCCTTGTGTTTTTTTACTTGTTGTGAAATGAAACTTACTAAATTTGGTAACTGTCCTGCTAAAAAATTGCAACTTGAAACCTCTGATGGAAGCGTGCTAAATTGCATAATTAATAAATAAACGTTGCTGGACGCACTTTAGTTCCTACACCCTCAAAACATTGCTTAGGTGCTGTTTTCACATAAGTCTGGAGTATTCACACCCCAATCCTAATTCCAGTAAACAGACTTTCTTTATAATAGTCTTTATTTGTATTTGCAATCTGTTCATTGCCTGATTTTGCTTATTCAATTCAAGTTTATTTATATAGCACTTTTCACAATAACACATTGTTACAAAGCAGCTGTACAAATGAAAAATATCAAAAGATATTTAACAGTGAAATAAAGCAGTGATATTGGTACAGGAAATGATAAAGAAAAAGTGGATGAATGAAAAAGAAAATGATTAAAACAATGACAATTAACAAAATGTACAAAACCTTATCCTAAAATAATGTTTTTATTCTATAATGTCAGCAAGTTGTGCCAGTAAGCAAGACAACAATGCGACAGTGGCAAGGAACCAAAACTCCAGTGATGTATAAATGGAGAAAAAAAAAACAAGCTTAGGAGGGAGGGCCAATTCTCCTCTGGCATTTTAAAGTTGCAGACCAAACCATGTTGGGTAAAAGAAAAGCTCAGATTAACGATTTTTTACGTTTATATGGATATAAAACTACTGGTCTAATTTGGTGACACGTCAGATAATGAGATAAACGAGGGATATCTCAACAAAGATATCTTAACAATTTTCTTAATAATAGAAAATTTAATCTTAATAATAGAGGAATGTTTCAACAGAGATGGCGGTAATGGCAAAATATTACTGATTGCATCTCTAACAGCAAACTGCTGTTACAAAACAGAATGTATGCTGATGTAAAGAGTCTAACTAAAGCGGAATTTTACACAGAAAATATAAACAGGCAACCAAGCAGATAGTAATGCAGTAAATATTAAATTTTAAAAATTAAAAAAGCGAAAATTAAAAAAGAAGTCCATCGCATTATTCCCAATGTTTTTGGCCAACCCAGACTATGGTTGTAAACACTGTTCGATGGCGCAAGGATTAGCATCTGGCTGTACCCAAGCAGGGACAGTTTTCAGGCTGAACTGGAGCTTAGGTGGTCTGTCAGATGCTGGATCCATACTGGAGCATGTATAATCAGAATCCCTGGATTGATATCCTGAGAAAAAAAAAAAAAAACAGAAAATAATTAGCGTAACTGCTGTTAATAACATTAAGAGCATAAGATTTTTAAGAGCAAGATTTTTAATAACATTAAGAGCATAAGATTGTTTTTTTTCTATAGTAAAATGAAAATACAAGGTGTTGCATTATGAGAATGCTTGGCTAAATAGATGTGTCTTTCATCTAGATCTGAACTGTGAGAGCATGTCTGAGCCCCGAACAGCACCAGGGAGACTATTCCAGAGTTTACGAGCCAAATGTGAAAATGCTCTGCTGCCTTTCGTGGACTAGGTACAACCAGAAGTCCAGATTTTGTGAGCATAAATTAAACATACCACTAGAAAATTAGTTGCTAGCTTAACCTACACCCCACATTTAGTCACTTATCACAGCAATCCTTAACAGCTTAAGTTCTTGATCAGGCATTACAAATGGCTACCCAGCTCACAGGGAACATTTTCAAAACTGTGGCTCATATTTTCTTAAAGTTGTTATCAAAAAACTTTCTTACAGTAACATCAATACAGCACTTAGACCACTGGTCACCTCATCTCTGGACCCTCTGCATTTTGCTTACTGCCCCCAGATTGGAGTGAAGGACAATATCATATGAATGCTGCAGAATATCTGCTCACATACAGACATTACTTGATGATCTCAATATATATTGATGAAACTCAACTGGTCTAAGAACATGGAGGCAATTTACAGGAAGGGCCAAAGTCAACTCTACGTCCTGCAGAGACTAAAGCCCTTCAATGTATACAACAAGATGCTGAACATGTTCTGTCAGTCTCTGGCTGCCAGTTCCCGGTTCTATGCTGTGGTGTGCTGGGACACTGGTGTAAAAGTAGGTAATGGCAACCGGCTAAATAAACTCATCAAAAATGCAGGTTCTGCCACTGGTTGCAGAGAGGAGAATGATGTCCAAACTGCTTATCATCATGAACAACACCACCCACCCCCTACATGATATGCTTGTTGGATTAAGGAGTACATTTAGCTGGAGACTGATCCCACCCTAGTGCAACAGGGAATGCTACAGAAGGTAATTTGTGCATACTGCAAAGGCTGTACAATGCATCCATCATGTGCAGAGGCACCATTGAACTTTTAGTAGATTAGGCGGCTACACCTATTCCCCACCCCCGGAGTGAAAATCACACTTTATCCAGGGTCTACCACAGCAGTCTATTATTTGTTATGTGCTATTTTTATAATCATTTATATTGTATATGTATATATTATGTCTTAAGTTGTTAGTTCAACTTTTTAAAAATGTTACAGAATTTAAAAAAATGTTTGAACAGCGTTCTTATAACCAAGCAATAATTATTTTGGCCATTCCTAGAACTCTAGAACTTTTAAAATAACATTTTTAAAATAACATAATAACATTTATACAGCTTGTTACTTAATGGAAACCTTTGGGAAATGTTCTTACAACCTAAAATTATTAGCCAGGCACCCCCTAGGCATTCAGTTGCTGGGGGACTGAATGGACTATTTGCACTGAGCTTCATAACTCTCTCCCCCAACTGAGCTTCATAACTCTCATCTCACTACTCCACCACAATCTGAGAAAGTAATTACTGTTTAACATTCCAAATTACATTTCACCATTTCTCTTCACAGAGTGGTCCAGAATCATGATTGTTAGGATTTCAGTGTGTAAACTACTTTAAAGATCACTGCTGCGTCCCTGATTATTAACAAGTATCAAAGGCAGGCAGGCAGCTTTTTAGCTTTCTTTCCACTGTGCATTAGAACAAAACTATGTACAGGACACACTTGGAAAATGTTTGGGAACCCTGTTTGAAAGCCTAAACCTTTCAGCTTGTTCAGATTTATTTTTTGCCTAATAAACTATTCTAAGAGCAAAATCATTTCATTATAAAAATGTGATGCATTGGTAAATTGTTTTCCCTCCCCCACCCTAGTTATGAGTCATTTAGAACAGGAAGTCAATAACAGATGTGATGATAGAGCACTGTGGTTTTCTGTTTCAAGATTAGTACTTGTGGCTGACCCTAAAAACAGTACAGAGCCTTTTCTACTAGACCATGAACTTATTTGATATGGTTAAGTTCATAAATAAAATTGGTTAAATTCATCCCAATTTTTGCTGTAGTTATTAGTGTAGAAGCTCATTCATTAGTGTAGAAGCTCAGTCAGAACATGTATAGGCCTATATAGCTTAAATGGGCAGTTCACCAAAAATATAAACAAATAAACATACTCATTGTCACTTATTGTTCCAAACCCATATGAGTTTCTTTTAAACACAAATAGATATTTTATGTGCTGATTTAAAGCATATAATAACAGTTTCAGCTACAGTGTAAGAAGAGTCTAAGTATGTCCAGTTTACTCAGGGACTGTTTAGGTCAATTATGTTTAGGACTATTATGCTGGACAGGGATCTAGTGGTATAAAGATGGAGTAGGGTCAAGTAGGATTAAAATGGTTTAGGCTGTTGATGACAAAAATTAAATGGTCACAAAAGTTCCCAAGTCACCCCTATGTGAATTTAAAACTTTAGAATCTCAAGTAAAAGCAAGCTGATCAAAATTCTTCTCTCTCACCGTTTTGACCTTCAAATCAAGTCCGCCAAATCAAGTCCTTAAGGAAGTCTTTCATATCATATTTGTGTTAATCTGAAATCTAAATGATATTAAACAATTACACTTCCTGTTTTTATTTATTTATCCATTTATTTTTGCATAGTTAGATATTTCAGATTTTTTGTCTATTCAGTATGATTCATTTTTCCATTTTTCTTTCTGTTTGATTGTAGTGGGGTTGATTCAAACAAATTAATTTGGCATTGATTTGGGATTTTTAGTACATATAAATACTGTAGTTTGGTATATGAAAAGTTATACGGGAAGGAAATACAAAACAGAACAAAACATCCCACAGCGATAAATGACAGCATGCAACAAGCCTACAGGTTAATACGTCAAATGGATACGTCACATTAGTTCGACGCTCTGATAGGCTGCTGTAGGAGGGCGGGGTTTAATCTAAAGAACATAGGAAGAGGATAGCGGCCATCTTCGTGAGGTCGCAGGCCTTTGTGGTAAGTTTAAAGGACAATCTCAAAGGCACGAATCTCTGAAAATGAATATTCTTTGGCTACTAAACAGCCAGTATGTTTTTATTTAATAGACTTGTTTTATATTTGTATTGTAGGTTCACATGCGTGAGCAGCCCTCCGTCTTTAGTGAGGGCTGTTTTAGCCATTGGCTATTTAGATACTTAAATACAACACTAGAACTCTGAGCACACCACAAACACGATTAGCGCTGAAATAGTAAAAATAGTCCTAATGATACGGTCGATCGCCGATGGTCGGCTTCATATGATAATAAAATCTACCGAATAGACAGAGACGTTTAAAATATAGGGTCATGTGCTTCACAGTGCCATATAAGAACCATTGTGGATGTATATGGCTCCATAAAGAAACTTTAACATCCGCAGAACCTTGCTTTTTTTTTGACAGATTCTTTGTAGTGGATAAAGGTTCTTTAGACTATGAAAAAGTACGAAAGAAATGGTTCTTTTAACAACCTTTGACTTAATGGTTCTAAAAATGGTTCTTCTGTTGGCATTGCAAGAACCTTATGTAGTACTTTTTAAGACACTGGGTGACCAGTCTTCTGGGTGACCAAAATCTCATATTTTTGTTTATTATTATTCATAGAATTATGTTTTAAAGAAATAGTTTGAAGTATGGGGGATTAGAACTATAAAAAGTTGCCTATGTATTGACACCTCTGTAGTGATATGAGATTTCATAATATTTGTTATGAATATTTCTTTTCTAGATGCCCAGACACTGTTCTGCTGTAGGTTGTAAGTCACGGGATACAAAAGGGGTTCGGAAAGCTGGAATCACTTTTCACAGGTGTGCATCTGTTTTTCAAAGGGTGATGATATTTTCTCTGTGGAATAAGATTTACATTTAGGTGTTAAATTTAAAAACTAGGGTTTTGTGGCTATTGGTCCATGTGTCTTAGCTATAAGGTCCTAAATATAATAATATCGACAAAAACATTAATCATGGTTTTACTACAAATTAAACAAAAAACAGACAAATTAAATAATAGCAAATTAGTTTTTGCAAAACTAATTTATAGTTTTGAAAATAGTTCATGGCACCCAATAATGGTTCATGGCAGTAATGTAACTGACTGTTTTTTCTTTTTTTTAGTATCTTTTCTTTTTTAAAGGGATAGTATCTTTAACATGCCCCAATCAGACATCAACAATAAAAACGTCAACCCATAAAAATGTGCTTATGAAGTGAGAACAATGTGACTTTAAATGTGGTTCAAACTGTTGACCCATTTTCAAAATAACAATTGCAGTGGCTCAAGTATGGAAGGTTGAAAAATATGATGCTTGTGTTCTAAACTAAAAAACGTGGCATCAAGGAAGCGTAACTCAGCTAAATTCTAATAAAACCTGCCCCCTGGTGTTCAGAATGTGCAGTTTTCATAATTGCACAGTTGTAGATGCATTTCAAATGTATGTGTGCATAACTTTAGCATTGTCATTGTTGTTCTCTATTAGTAAAGATACCAGAAAGCTATTTGATTAACTTGTCTATTACTTTTATCTGTTACTTGTCTGTAACTCTAGGTTGCCAAAGAAAGGAAACCCTCGCCGCACAACTTGGATTATCAACTCTCGTCGCAAAGACCCTGAGGGAAAAGGACAGTGGGACCCCCAGAGTGGTTTTATCTATTTCTGCTCTAAACATTTCACCCCTGACAGTTTTGAACTCTCTGGAATCAGGTCTGTAGTTTATTATATTGAACCACTTGATACAGAGGAGGAAACAAAAAATTCATATATTTAATTTCTTGGTTTATGTCTTCTAAGTTTAAAGTGAAACTTACATTGTTTTAGATGGTAAGAATAAAATATTGAATTTTATACCTCTTATACTTTTAGTGGCTATCGCAGGCTAAAAGATGATGCAATTCCCACTGTATTTGAAATTCAGCCTCATGAGAGAGGCACAGCCAGGAAAAGTGCAACAAAAAGAAGAGGCAGACCACGAAATGTGGACAAAAATATCAGGTACCTTGCATGGAGCTCTAATGTAAATACAATTTTAATGTCTTCCAAAAAATCTCCTGAAGTCTGTGATATTCCCAAATAAAAGATACAGATTTACTTTTGTGATTATAGAATTTCTAATGAAATAGTTGGGCACTTTTGTATTTTGCTACTGTAAACAGTTGTTTGTTTACCTAATAAATAAAATTATGAATGTGCTTATTTCGAAACAATTTAATTTAGTGTCTCCACCAAAAATGAGGACTCTGAAAGCAAGGAGATCTTCAACAGTGAGAGAATGATGCAGAAAGTAGCAGATGACGAGGGTGTTAAGAGTTTAGAAGATGTTAAAGAGGAGAAAAATCATAGGCAACATCCTCCCCAGCCAACGTCTGAGGCTGCTAACCTTCCTGTACATGATAAGCCTTCTGACCCCTCTTCTCCGCAATCTTCTCCGCGTCCAGCTTCTCCATCCTGCTACATGAAGCGTCTCCCTCCGCCTCCTGGCTTCTATCTGCCAAAAGAGCACAGCTATGCTCAGTTATGCCCTCTGGTGTGGCGTAAACGCTATGACAAAGCCATCGACAGCTTAGAAAAGGCACTGCGCCTTCTGAGTGCAGCCCGACGTCGGGAGAACAGGTTACGCCATGCGCTCCTGCGCCTCAGAGAGAACCGGCTTAAGAGTACCCTGTTACGCATGCAGGATGGAGTGAAAGGAAAGGAGAGCCGAGGAGGCCGGCTTTCAAGCTGGGCTGCTCAAAAAGGACAAGCTGCAAAAGGGGAAAAAAGTGGCAGTCTTGAAGGGCTGGAGGAGATTCCAAATGAGGGTGCCTCTGATGACATAGATCTTCTGACTGAGGGTTGGAATGGCCAAGCGCAAACAAGGTCAAAGGTCACAGTGGAAGATGAGGAAGGATGTTGTTTTTATTGCGGAAGAGACAATGAAGGAAAAAAACTAACTGGGTCCAAAGAGGCAGCTGTAGGACCTGATGAGTTTCAAGGGTTCCATGTAAGGTGTGCACCTAAAGTCAAAAAGAAGGTCAAGGTACCCAGAGTCTTCAAAGATCAGTGGTCAGAGAACACAAGTACTGATGTGGCACCAGTTGAGCAACAAAGCTACTATTTATATTACTGTGAGAGTGCTAAAAATGAGGACACAATGCAGGTGGTCACCATGGAGTTGCAACCCCACCAAATTAACACAGAGGATGAAGCTTCTTTAGACCTCCATGATAACCACGAAACAATCCAGCAAATTTCTGCACTGCAGCCACAAACTGAAATCCACCCACAAGTACATAATGCACCTGGGCCTATACAATACTCAACAACACTACAGGATACTTCAGCCCCATTTCAGCTGCAGCAGATCCAGGTCCTGCAGCCTCATCAAGCACTGCTTCTTCCAGACACTGCTGCTAAGCACAAGAGTGAATCAGAAATCGATCAGAGAGGAGGACAGCAGTTTTACTGGGTACAGGAAAGAACAGATGATCATATCCTACTGATGTCAGTTCCTGTGGAATCAAGGGAAAGGATCAAAGTTCAGAAGGTTGAGAACGTGATTGAGACTCGACAACATCCATCAATATTGGAGAGACTTCAGGTGAAGGAAGCCGAGGAAAGAGATGCACTGCAAGTCAAATGTGATTCCTCAGCATTGACAACTACAGGATGGGAAAACAGTAAGACTGCACACCAGTCAAACCTGAGGACCACAGTAGTGGGTGGAGATGTCAGGGAGAGGTTAAAGGAACATCTTGAGGGGTTTCAGCTACAGCTTAGCAGTGAGTTTATTGACTGATCTGCTCTGCAAAACCCTGTCTTAATATCATCTGTTATGTTTCCATCCAGTTGTTTTCCTCTTATAGTACATATACATACAAAAGGACTCTTTTCAGATGACTGGATAGGTAACAGCATCATTTCACATTGTAGGCAGAATACTGTTTAATAAAAACTGAATAAATTCAACTGGAAAACTATGCTTCAATAAAACACTTGGGTTTCTAAAATGTGTATGTTGGGTATACAGTGTTAAACACAATTCACTAATCCAGATTAAATACATCAATAATTTACTAGAAAGGTTCTGATATTGATGACATTAAACATGTAGCATGGACACCAGAGTTTCATGCAATATATATGCAATATCAGTATTATGTCGATTGAGCCTTGAATATTTACTCCCATGAAAAGCAACACAAAAGAGATTTTAATTTGTGTGCTAGTATTACACATATGCTGTATATACATTAAGTAATGTACCCAGCTAAAAGAAAGCCATCCTGGTGAGTTTTTCCCTATTTACTTAAACATTTAGGGTTTTTTGTTGCCATTCTTGCTTTTGTCATGCTCACCGGGGGAATGTTTTTTCTAAAGCTGCATTGGAAACAGTATGTGTTGAGTACAAATACAAATGATTTGTGCTCAGAAAGTTAAGGCTCACATTTCCTGCCTCTTATCAACTATTATAATTTCCCACAATGTCTTTAAATACAGAAATGATTCAGTACGTATAGCTGGACTTTAACTGGTTGTCTTTCAATGAAATGAACAGGTGTTGTTTTCTAAGGACACTGATGCCTGCTTCAGCAGCTGATTTCGTTGTTTCCTTTAAGATTCATTTCTGATTATGTAATGGTACACTTTTGCATGTACTGCTTGACTTCCACTGACCTAATTTAAAAGTGACAATGATGCGTGTCTATAACAGTCCTGTAACAGTCGTGTGCTGTACTCTTTGTTACCGAAAACCCCCTTTCTGTATTTGCGTACCCTTTGTGTTAAAACGATTTAGATAGTTTGCTTTTTAACCGTTTATTATTTTTTCCAAAACGTTTTCATTTCACCCGGTATTAGTTCTTGTGGCCCACAGGGGGAGCATTGACAGAGTTTAGAGCATTTATTTTTCCCATTCTGAGGAGAAGGTGGAATAAAAAAGAATGAATGGATGGTCGGACAGACAGACAAAAATGGCTTTAATAAATTTCATGTTCATAACAGAATAATACATAAAGTTTGAAGATGATGGCATCTTATGCTCACAGTCTTGCAGCTATAAAGTACGTCGAAGCTTTTTCATGAAAAAATCGTTTGTCATGCTGTGTTGTATTGCTAATTTAACGTAGTGGCAATTAGTTGCTAAGGACAACTTCTCATTTACAATCATTAGAAATTCATAGCTGTTCCCAGAAAACGTACAAACCAATTACGATTTTAAATGGATGTAATAAATATAGACATGTATTAAACGGCACAAAATAACTTGGGAACTATTATAATCACAAACTAAACATAAAAGCGCTATCAAACTTCTCCACAATATTTTCATTCTGAGAAAATTACAGCACAAAACAGACGCACTTGGAAATGATTGGTGAGTCTATAGGATAAGCTCCGCCCACACACTGGAGATATAAAACCCGTTCTCGAACTCGCGTCTCTAAGTTAAACACCTGCTCACTGCGGAGCTCTACAGTCTGTACAACTCACCAATGGTTGTTCAAGTAAAATCACGAAGTCGCATCAGCAGCAAAACCATGGAGGGTAACCAACAAAAAGTGGAGGCAAATATTTTGATGCTTGGAGCAGAGGACGTTGGAAAGTCTGGTGAGTTCTGTCTGAACTTTAATATACCTGAATTTGCTAGTTATATCTCTATAAATTTACAGAATTACAGATCTGATATCAGTAACAACTTTGCTTTTCCATGTTTTCCACAGCTCTAACCGTGCGCTTCCTAACGAGGCGGTTCATTGGAGAATATGGAGATATAGGTTAGTAGCTAGATTACAGACCATCACATATCATTGTGAATTGAAGGAAAATAGCATTGCCTTTGTTGAATGGTTTCTTTTCACCAACAGAATCGATATACAGCCACACTGACAAGATCGACGGGCGAGATATTTGTTTCAATATCTGGGACTCCCTTTCCCCGCAGGTAAGAGTCTTGTGCGTTGCAAAATAAAACAACGGCGTGACTTCTTTGCTTGTAAGTAATGCGTAAATGTCTTGTTTCAGCACGGCGAAGAATCAGGATACATAAACGACAGACAGATTCAGTGGGCAGACGGCTGTGTTCTTGTTTACAGCATCTGTGATCGCGCCAGCTTCAACGTGGTTCAGCAACAAGTGCAGCGCATACGGCAAGCGAAGCAGAAACTGGCAAGCACAGCTCCGATCATAATCGTGGGAAATAAGAGAGATCTTCAGCACCGGCGTACGGTGAGGAGTGAGGAGGGCCGACTGCTGGCGCTCTCGACGGACTGTGGCTTTTTTGAAGTCTCCGCTGCTGAGACCTACCACGGTGTGCTGATGGTGTTTCACGAACTGTTTGAGCTCATCCGAGAGGCAAGGGCGCTTAAGAAGGGCACCGCTGGGTTCAAAGGCATCGTGAGGAGCATGTCGGCGGTGTTTGGAAGAAAGCGGACTGAGTAGTATTCCCTCTCAAAGCGGAGGATAATTTAGGGATAGACCCTTTAAGAATCCATATTGGAGGGAATACTGATTATATATCTCAACTGGATTTTTTTGCACGTTGACAGTCTTGGCGCTTGACGCGTTCTTGCGTTAAAACGCACAAGAGGCCAACAGGCAGCGCAGCGAACAGATAACTTTCCACTAACATTAGTTTTGGGTTTCAGGGTGGTTATTTTTTGGGAACCAAATAATAACATTTTGGGAACGAACTTTTTCAGTTTTTGCAACCAAAACTAATGTTCTGGGAACCAAAAATTGCTGGGATAAACCGTAGTTAATATAAACAACTAGTTTTTAAGAACGCGTTCTGTGTGAACATGTTTATGAATGCTCCAAGAAAATTCGAATGAGACGGGATTGGATTTCGTTTCGTTGCTTTCACTCAGTTATGATGTCAATCATAAATTCTTTAATAAAAACGTATTTTTATTGTAGCAAATAAGTGCAATTATTGGCTTATATCTATCTAGACCCTTGTCTATGCAACTAATTGAGCCAGGTTCCAAAATATTGCCTCCAACACGATAAATAATATTGTGACATTGTAGCATTTCCTAATGGAAATGTTTGGATTATTTAAATTGTTTTGCCATAAGTGGTCCATGCAGGTCGTATGAAATGCTAGAACATGAAGACTTGTCTACAATAATGAATATATTAAAGTGCTGTGGTAGAAGTTCTGTGGCATTTTGAAAATGTTCACTTTTGTGCTGATAAACTCTGCTGAGTATAATGTGTCAAAGTCCTAACCATTTATCATTTGAAGCCTATGAATACACTGGTGATACATCCTGTTAACACACACAGATTGTTGTATATACTGTTAGTGTAAGCTTATGCTAATTGTTTTATAATAAAACATGAGAAACATTTGAATCTGTTGCATTTTGAATTCAACTGTCAGTAAAAACAGAAGAGCTTGACAATTATTATGATCTCCAGTTTGTGTATGCCTCAGAACGGGGCTTTGTCTGCAAAGAAAGAGGATCAATCAATCTAGATCTCGATACTTTGAACTCACTTCCCTTTGTTAACCATTCATTTTAGTAAATCAACAAATACAATAGCCCTGTGTAAATAAAGTACGGGTAACTTCTTTGCCTCTAATGTCATTAAAGGTATGCATCCCAACAGGCTACCAGTCCAGACACCTGAGCATCACGTTTATTCATTCACATATTATGAGGGGACAGCATCACATTTTGACTGTAATGTTGATATTGTTTGAATTGCTGTGCTGTTCCTACAACATTGTGATCCACACTTGTATGGACACCAAAAAATGAATATTATATATGTCAATGGCACACCACATGCCCTTGCATGCATATTTGTAAATCCTTAAGCATGTTGTGTTTAACAGGTTGCCAGCAATTTTATGAACCTGAAAAGGCATAAAATAGCATTAATTCACTTAATGAGTTAAAAAAGTTCAGTTCACGTAAAGTTTAAAAAATTGAAAATGCCATGTTTGTCCATACCTGAAATGTGACCTCTGCATTTAACCCATCACTGGTGAGAAGTAGACACACACACATCCAGAGCAGTGGGCAGCACTGCTGCGCCCAGGGAGCAATTGGGGTAGGTGCCTTGCTCAAGTGCACCTCAGTTGTTTCTTGCCAACACTGGAATTGAACCAGTAACCTTCTGATTACAAGCCCAACTCACTAACCTGTGGGCCACAATTGCACCTACTCGTTAGTGAACTGCCCCATCTTGCACAATCAAGATGGAATAAGAATAAGAACATGACTACAGAAATCAACTGCCCATATTTCACACAGAGGGTCTGGCTGACAGTGCCCCCCTCCTGCCATGTGGGCGCTATAGCGGGGGAGCAGGCTGAGACTGCAGAAGCTGTTGCTATGCACAATAACCCTCGTCATTGTGTGATGACATCACTGACGCAGACGTGCCTCCATCCACAGAATGCCTCAGCCACACAACAGCTTGAATTCCTCCTACAACCATGTTTATGCTAATGTTTACACACAGACATACGCATGAATATTCATGATGGACCACAAGACACAGGACTACAATATTTTAGCATGCTTTTACAGCAGAGGCATTCTCAAAGGGCCATTCTAAGGAAATTATTTTACCACCACAGGGGAATTCTCTCAACCTCCAGACCTCCTATATTACTAATGTTGTCTAAAAATATGGGGTTTTCTATGCCAGTACTTAAACTGTTACCCCAGTGCTAAATATAGTAAGTAGGGTAACAAAGTATTAATATTAACCAATCATTACTTATCTGAAACCAAACCCCAAAAACCACATCATATAAACCCTGTCACAAAGAAAGAAATTCATATACAAAAACAAGGATAATTTAATAAGATAACTTCAAACTGTCGTGCTTGACAAATACATAATACAAATTTTGACAAATATGTATTGAAAGACAGTAAAAGATGTTCAAAGATGCTTTGGAAAAGTCATTAACGTCATTTACTTTCTCACTGGTGACTTTTTCCGGTCATTGGGTGTATTTTTTGTGTGTGTATTTATGCTTTGAAAGGCAAATTGTTGCTTTTATAGCCAGTGTTCACATTTTGGCCTTTAAGTTTATGAAATGAAACATCTCTTCTTGCTGTGGATGAACCTTAATTACAAAGCCATGTCTCCCCTTCCTATTTACCCTTATGTAAGATAACAACATTAGAATGTAGGCAGGAGAACAATGAATATGACAGATATTATATCACTGTGTTTCACAAACTCTCTTTCTCTCTCTCTTTGTCCTTTTGCTGCTTTCTCTAATTTCATTTTTAAAGATAAAGAGTACCTTCGGGTGACTGGTGGTCTGGTAACTCAGCATATTGTGGAACTGTGAGGTAAGTCAGGGACAAGAGGGATTGTAAGAACAGACAGGCTCTGAACACTGTGTGCATGTGAGGTCCTGCACGTACAGATATGCAAGGGCTCTTCAGTGATGATGAGTGCTCAAATCAAACACCAATACAGCTTGTGTAAAGTGACAGTCTTGGACCATTTATTATGGCTGATTTGCTCTGATGCTCACTATACAAATAAAAATAGTCTGAAATAAACATGACTGCATGAAATACTTAAATAAATATACATGTACACCAAATCACACTAGAATCTCTCTGACAGCAAATAAACAGTCCTCCCTGGATTTCCACAATGAGTTAGGATGATAGGTCAGTGATTTTAGGATAGATAGACCAAAAAACAGGGTTGTATTCATGTAACTATGAAGAAGGGATGCAAAAATGATGTGCACAGTGGATGATGTTTGAATTAGGTTGCTGATTTAATAAGAGTGATGTGCTAGGAGAGTAATTTGGGTGATGGCTCTTGACAAGACATTGCATTACAATGAGGCTTGATTACCGGACATTGTGCCTCACTATAATGTCCTGCCTAATGCAGAGAACAGAAAGATTTAGTTTAGTCCAGATCTAGAAATGAGGTGTGCATAATTTCCTTTATCAATAAGCAAATAGAAATGTGAATATCAACCTACTAGGAGGAGAAATGAGGACATGGCCTATATTTTATTCCATTTCTTCCACAAAATGTTTACGTTATATACATATTTTGATATCTATGTGTGTATTTATTTGGTTTGCAATGGAGCAAATCCAAAAGCCTGAAAAATAGTAAATGCTCGCTTTTATATACAGAAATCTAAATTAGACAACAGACCATATTAATTGCATTATTTGGTTTAGACATTTTGTATTTGGTAGCACAGACTCTGTACATCATAACTGTACACAACATAACTGTATTTTTATAGCCTTCAATGACATTCCAACATCCACTGTATGTACTGTATGACAATTTGACAAACATTTTAAATGTGAGACATCTGGAGAAGTTTAAAAAGGTTTTCACTGTTTTCAGGTCTCTTTAGGGGTATTCAATAAAATATAGATCTGGACACATTCAAAACAGGTTTGTTTTCAAACATTCCTGAGTGTTGTTTGTGTGTAGGGTCACTGTCCTGCTGGTTGACCTATGACAGAAACTGATTTTTGATGCTGGGTTCAATCCTGCACCTTACCTACTGCCTCAGTAGCCTTCTCATTTCAAGAATCAAGGCAATCATATTTTGGGTATTTGCAGTGTTATATGTCATCCAGATAAACATCTGGGGGTGGAGTCTGATCCTCCTCTCTAAGATACTTTAAGAATTTAGCCCTGACTCTTGACCCTAAGTGGGAGTTATTTACATGAAAACCATTGTCACCTTAGTCCATATGGTGGTCCCATTGATAACATTCACAAGGAATATGACAGGAATTTTGACACAAGCTGACCAAACGCAAATTGACCAAACTGCTTCTGTTATGAGTTACATCGATGCATTGTCATCACCAGGGTGTACCGGGTTATCACTTTGTAGTGGAAAATTCCATAAAACATCTGTGTCACTCATTTACATCTACCAGGGGAGTGTGGAATGGATTGGTATTGCTCATAAATGCTTTAAAAACAATAAAAGAATGAAAATAAAAATAATGTAAGCACGTTCCTTGCTTATCCTTTCTAGCTGCTTTAAAAATGGTTTTCGACAGTGATATTAACTAATGGCTGCATTTCCTTGTTTGAGACCTTAATATGTGCTGCAGAGACTAACAATAAGACCAAAATGTTTATATTGGACATATAAAGAGCTCAAAGTCATGGTAAATCACTTAAGCTTGTTGTTGTGCTAATGCTGATTTAGCTATAAATCTTTCCCTCCTCACAGTGTAATGGACCCCAAACAGTGCAAGCTAAGGATTAAACACCACTATAAATCCTGTGTAAAGTACAGCAATAACAAGACTCCAATTCAGAAAAATTACAGAATTCACAAATTTAAAGTAAACAGTTTGCATTAATGTGTTGAAGGACCTTAGGATTTAAATTTCTTAAAAGCAACCTGTGTGTGTATTATCTGAGAGATGACTGAAACTCTGACTCGAGAATACAGATATACATTTGTGTTACATTTCATTTCTTATCTTCTTATCCTTATCATTCTTTACAAATCTTTACAATTCCTTTCATATATTCATTTATTTCTGTTCTATTCTACATTGCTTTTATTAATGTTGTTTAATCTTGTGTTGAGTTTATATTGTCTTCACATATAGAGATAAGGGAATAGTCTCCATCTCAAGAGTTTCAATAGCATCATGGGACAGTGAAGCAGTAACTTTCTGCTGTCTCTGGTATAACAACACTGATTGAACTTGTGCTGGTCAGAAAAAGTCAGACTGAGCATTGAGAATGCAACTGATTATTATGAGAATGCAAAGAATTCAAAGATTATTCAATAAACTCTGCTTTTTTTATTGAATCATCACCTCTCCTGCCTGCTGTTCTTGCCCCTTGTCTCTGAATCTGCCTCATGGTTGAGCTGAAATATTTACTCTCAACAGTTGACTATTTTCGATGGACAAAATCATTTCTCTTAAAGAGTCTAGTGGTACCTAGTGAAAGACCTGGTAAACTGGACCTGAACCTTGGGTGTTTGGATCTATCAGTGTGCAATTTAGATTTTTCAGTATTAAAAGGTGAAAGACTATTACATCTTGTGTGCAACTTATTGAATATATACACATTTCTACATATATAAATTACTATCTATAGAAATGACTTGGTATTTTGTTCATTCTCAAAGTATCAGTGGGGTGTCCTTTTTCACTACTGCATTGGGAAATGAGGTAGACCAGCTGAATGAAAAGAGGGATCTGGTGTCTTTAAGCTTTCAATTTTAAACTTTCTATTCCATAATATCTTGCCCAAGAAAATTAACAGGCACAAGTACATAAGCACCATCATCACCACTGACCTCCTAAAGGACCAGTGTCTTCTTCTGCCCTGATCTGAACTTTACATTTACATTTGGCAGACGCTTTTATCCAAAGCGACTTACAGTGCATTCAAGTTATACATTTTTGTCACTACATGTGCTCCCTGGGAATCGAACCCACAACCTCTTGCGCTGCTAACGCAATGCTCTACCACTGAGCTACAGGAAAACTTACCCTGATTGATACTAATAATGATCACATTTGAACTGTCTTCATAATAATGACGCTCATGATAAGGTTAGCTCTGTTTGAAATGGAATACAAGCATTCTGGTTACTTTACAGGGCACACATAAAAACATTATCCAACAAAAAAGGTTTCATACAGTAGTATGCTATAAAGTAATATGCTTGTTGGCATACAGTTATGTCTTCTGGTTAATTAAAGAGACGAGTGTAAAATGTTAAAAATTGTCAAGTTGAAAACATTGCATTGTGGGATATGGTATTCCACACAGTGTGCTCTTGTATACTTCACATTCCGGCAAACTTTGAAGATTATTTAGGTATTTTTGACATACAGAAAATGTGCATATTGAGCATAGTATACATACTGCATGGGGTCATGCACATATTGTGTATTTCTGTCTCATATTCAGCTTATTCATGAATGTTCCTCACAAATTGGTCCAAATAGTGCTATTTTCTTCCTAATAACACCTAAATATAGCATCTCCTGTCTATGTTCTAAATAAGCTCTACTTGACTGCTTTAACGTCAAGTAAAGGAGTGACTTTGTTGGTGACTATGAGGTTATATTGATGTGGATTAAAATAGAACACATTCCATATATTCCTTTGCTACTGCAATTCGGCAACAAAATTTAAAAGTGCTGTTGTTCTTCACCTTCTAAGCAGATTCATAGAAAACTGGCCAAGGATTGGCTGTGTTAAACTTTAGCCCCATCAAGCCATGCAGGGGGTTTAAAATATTTTGCATGAGTTTGACAAAGGGATTAATAACCAACCAAAAACTGACTCGTGGTCAAGGTTTAACTCAACAACCCCCTGTCTAGGAATAACACCTTTAAAATTACAATGTCCTCCATATTCTCTGAGCTCTGAAATCATAAAAGCAAACATTAACAGCAGTTCATAACTGTGACCCACTCTGGGGTGCTGCCACAGGAAAGAAAAGTCACAAATTAAATATTTTTTTTATTTTCTACACTTTTTCTCCTAAACACTAATACGCTTTTTTATCCTGTGAAAAAAACAGTAATCTCACATTTTCATTGTTTTAAAAAAAGGCCTTAACACTGTTTTAGACTGTGCTCAGGTTTGCCAAGATATCGAAGACTGCAGTTTCAATATCTACACATTTCTCTTTACATTTCTAAAAGACTTTAAAAATTCTTCAATAAAAGAATTTGTAGAAGAAACATCTATGACAAAACTTTACCTTCATGTTTTGTTTAGGGTCTTAAAGGACCTTTAGGTAATGTGTAAATAGTTTCTTATATATTTAATCTAAAATTTCATTAGATACACATTCTGATTGGTTAACTCACTGCAAAAATCATCTTCTAAAAGTTTTGGTCTATGCCTACATTGACACAACAAAGGGCTAACGCTTCAATAACATCTGTCAGATGGATAAGATTAGAGGAACATATAAAAATAATTTACAGAGTTCCACTAGTGTTGCCAAACGAAAGTGCAAAAATCCTGAGGTTCTAAATAGGTTACCGAAAGACTTCCCCATCTACCTTTTGTTCAAAACACAAAGTCATGCCTAACTCACAGACCACAGAGCCACAGTTTAGACCTTTTGAGGGAATCAACCTAAGAATGCCTTACTTATAGTTCTCAACCTGGGATAGAAGAAAGTATCTGAACATTAAAAAAATGACACACTTAAATGAAACAATGTTGAGAACTCCATGGGTGATGAAAGACCAACCTGTGAGCAGTAACATTTTTTTCTGGACTGTGACCTCCACAGAATCTGCCAAAACTGAGAAGTCATTTTATTGCGTGTAAAAACACACCCCAGGCCAAGGCGTGTGTGTGTGCTGAAGCAGGTGTGTGTTGAGCTGGTATTTGAGAAGGGCATTCCTGGCATTCCACTGGGCATGCTTCTCACCAGCCTGTGCACCTGTTCGGCATGATGGCTCGCTCCTCCATACACCTGTGCTGCTGATTGCTGCTGCTGACGGTTAAATTAAACTCACGTGCCAGAAATCCTCCTGCTGTGCATTTTAAATTTGACAATGAGTGACCTGTATAGGAATTCATACACAGTAGGCCAACAACAACCCCGTGGAGAGGCTGACAAGTGAACCTAATCAGTCATATGCTTCATTGATTTGACTTATTGTGCGAGACTTATGTGGAAAGACTCCAGCCTAATGTCCAGCATGTTGTATTAGTAGACTTCATGTACATAGAGTTACATGAAAGAAAACTCAAAATACAAAAAAAAGTAAACACAGCCAATTTAAAGACCCACTGAACTGCCCTGAATTGTGTAGCTTTTCCATTGACATAATTTCCATGGTGACAGGAGATTAAGACGAGACTTATTGAGTGGCACCTCCCCTTTTTAAATTGTCAGTAGTATTTAGACTACCTCACAGTCTGGAAGTCAGCATATGATTGGTCAGAAAGATCTAATAAGAGGCTGAAGTGCAGAATGATGTCATAAAAATCACTGATTCGTATTGACACTTATTGATGCTTTTATTCACATTGATGCTTATGTCTTTTAAATTGTCAATGTTTTGCAGCACACTATTTATAGATATCCTTAAGGCTAACATATTCTTACTAAAAAGCAATAAAACTTCAGCTGTGTTTGCCTAGGGACTTTCATGTGAGAATAAAATAGTTCAAAATTAGCATTACATGACCCCCTTAAAACTAAGTATGTGATGGATGATGTATGTAGCTGAGTGCTGGACTACAGCTCTGCATATGGAATTAGCTCAGCCACAGAGATGACAGTATTGAGAAATCTGTGGATGCTAGATTTAGTATCTTATTTTCCATCTGGATCCGATTATCATCACAGGTGTGATATTCAGTGCTTCTGAAGAGGTTTATTTGACTCCTAAAGAGAAAGGTGTGCGCTTGTTCCTAAAGTTTTCTTCTGAAATGATTTTCTCTAATAAAAGGATTTCATGTTCAAATATTTGATTTTAAAATAAATTACACTCCATCTGTTTATGGCCACCCTATGACTGGGTCTGCCACTGACTAGAAAGGATAATAATGTATGAAACTAGCAATAGCTTTTGTATTTCTAGAAAGTGGATGAATAGGGTGAAATAAGGTAGTACTACAGCCACTGTCTTTACCACACAATAAAAACGACATATCACAGATATTTTACAGTGCTGACAGCTGAATTAATTGTAGGTTTTAGGGGGTCTGACCCTAAAAAGGATTTAGCAACAGCTTTTCTATCTTGACTTTGTCACAATCCTGATGGTTTCCAGCTCCAACTGTTGCTTTGTGTGTTGCTTATTCAGTTGTGTACTAAAACTGATGTAGCTAAGACTTGTTGACTAAGAATAAAAGTGGTTCTAAGCAGAGGTTTAATGTTTGAACTTAAACATGGGACTAATGTCAACTTGTTTGCATTAAAACGTCAGTTGTTACCAGACTAAACTTACATGACTTAGGGGCATTCTAAATGTCATAAAACCCAGCAGGAAAAAAGGTAAAGAGTGTTTTTTAGATATTAATCCACATTAAAACCACTGTACACTCTGAGAAATATGACTCTGACCTAAACAATGCATTCATGGTCTTCCTCATGTTCTTGAAACTTATGTCTGTTTACTACTACTTTACATTAAATATGCTCTATAATAATGCTTTGTGATTAATGCACACAAATGTTTCTGAGAATATGCCATAACCTCCACATTAACATCAACCCAGTTAACAATTATGATTGTAAGAGTGTTTCTGTAACTTAGGTGTTACTGTTACATTAAGAAACAAAAACATTAAAAAGTTATTTTGAAAGTTTTAGGAATATTCAAAACATCCAGTTTTATAGATTTTGTATTAACATTATTGCTTGATTATAAGAACGCTATTTAGTTCTGTAAAATATTTTTATATTTTATTTTAAAATGTTAACCTTACTACTTAAGAATAACGTTTTTGATATATACAATATATAACCTTAGAAAAACTGATGTTACTGCAAGAACTTTTTTGATAACGTGAGAGAACTTTGAGAGAGCATTAGCCAATGTTCCCTGTTAGCTGGGAACTTATTGATGCATCATTTCATAAAAATGTCAAAGGGATTTTAAAAAACACTTGTAATTACTTTAGTGTCAGCACATGACCATATTGCACAGCACATCTCACTGTTCAGTCTCTTCAAAGACCTAGATGCTAAAACACACAAAAAACACTAAAATAAACTTTCCAGGAACTGACAGCCATCGTAGTGACATTGAAATGTGGTCTTGTGGGGCAAAGTCAGGAATCTGAGTGGATAAGGGGCAGGTTGGATCATGGAAAAGCAGTGGTTTGCGTGCAGTCACTGTGATCAGAGAACAGGTTTACACTGGATCTTAAAATATTACTTAAGGTTTGAGAATGAAACCCGGGCTTTAACAGTGGAAAAAAGGCACGTCATTCCAGACAGAAATACTTCTGTAATAAATATATTGGGGATGCGAGTGATGTTTGTTTGTTCTACGTGCAAGCATGTTGCAGTTATTGGAAAGAATGTAGAGAAAAGGAATTTTATTATCAATTTTTTTTATGGACAGTAGAAACATCTGGTTATTTAAAGTCAACAGGAAACCAAACATTTACTGTTCACATTTAACTTTTTATTACACTGATCTCATTGTACTAGTTGCTCTTTACCAATATAAGTTGATAGGGATCAGCACTATTGAGCTCCATATATGACAAAAAGTATTCTAAAAGTAAATGACTCGTATACTACATTCTGTGTCTTCTGAACATTTATCATGGAGATTAACCATAGATCAACAAGCCTATCTTTGACCAATGGTGTGAAAAAATGGAAATGTGTGAAACTACAACCAACCAGTATTTCTATGACATTTTGAGCACATCTGTCTAGTCTCATATTTCTTAGATTTTTTGTATTTTAAATTGTAATGCTTTGTATTTTGAATTGTAATGCTTTACAAGGTGAGCTACTTAGCAACATTACAATTAGCTGAACAACATGAAAATGTATTGCATTGAGGGAAATGTTTAAAAGAATTCACAGAAAATCACAGAAGCGCCATATACAGTTGAATATCAGTCAGTTTAAAGCTACTAAACATAATTTTTTAATGACATCAAAACCTTGAGTGACACATAAATGAGCAAACACAAACTGAGCAAACACCTTGAGCAAACAAATAAGATTCTTTATAACAAATACGATTTCTTGTCATTTGTGGATTCTGACAGCCTCAGCTGCCATTCAGTTTGGAAAATAGAACCTTAAAGATTCAGCTTCACATTCTGTTCCACAAAAGAAAGAAAATCATACAGTTTTGGAGCAAGATTGGGGTGATGACAGAATTTTCAGTTTTGGTGAACTGTTTCTTTAACATGCTGTAGTGTGGATACCTCCCAGTCATACATTGTCTTTTTCAGTTTTTTTAGCCCAAGGTCAAACCAGCCACCATAGCTGGACCACCCTGAGCTGAGCGCTGCTATAAAATGTAATCACAGATACTCATAAGAGCCACCAGCCTCCTCACCTGCATCTCTTGGCTGGTTTTCATAGTTTTCATTACTTCTCCCAGGTGTCCTGTGGCTGCCGTCCTTGTTTTCTATGAGCTGAGCTCTGCAAAATGAGACTATAATGCCTTTTGCTGTGTCCCTGTGTAACATGGAGAACACCTGACAACAGCACATTCTCAGATTGCATGAGATCTTTGATTTGTGCTGTACTGTGTGAGTGTGGGTATTACTGAGTTCCAAATGGCCCAGCTCAGACCTCTTCGCTGTTGGTCTTTTAGGGCTTTTTGCCCAGCCATGCCACAGTATCTGTTCATTCAGGGGTGGTGAGGCTGATCACTGTGAAGCAGTTCTGTTAGAATATAGAAGAATATAGAACAAAGGATAAGGAAAAGAGAATGAATGGTAAGTTTCTGTGTTTGTCTGAGTCTGTTCCTCCTGCAACACAGCATCAATCGGTGATCAAATATAACAACACAAATATAAAAGCCCCTGTCACTGACAAAACATATATGTTATAAATATTATATTTTCTGTTTTTTACCCAAACAGTGGAAAGAGGACAGGCAAAAGATGGAATCAAGGAATTTGAAGAATTAAACATATGAGGGTCCGCTAAGGTCCCTGCTGAAAAGACTATAAAGACAAATATCTAATCACCAGCATGTTGTTTATTGTATGCTGGTGCCCCAAAACTGGCTTTCAGGTATTCTCAGTAAGGGTCTTAACTAAGTTAACCAGCATGACTTTTTTGGAAACAACCCTTACAAGAAAGATTTTGCTGGTTCACAGCAAAATTGTGCTCATCTGTCAGCTATACCTGCACTAGATGAGCACTAACCATCAAAACAAGGACAGTGTGGACAGTGTAAACCACATCTCCAACATTTCACGATGCATCTTGAGTTTAAGCTATCCTTGCTGTACTCATGAGCACAGCTCTAAGTATGTCATTAAACTACATTATACTTATGTACTTCTTAGTATTTTCAAGAACGTTCAGAGATGTTCAGAGATATATTGCTGTCATCTGTTATTTCAGGTTAAATCAACAGCCACTGAACAGTAAACAATGTCTGAGTTCCAGCTCAGTGGCACCACTGGAAACAACAGCCAGCGTATGATTGGCTGTCAGTCTGTTATCTGCACATCTCTGTTTTCCTGCTTTATCTCAGAGTCTCTGCTCTACAGCAGTGAGACACAGACCTCACGTAGGCAAGTAGAAACAGTGGATCATTCGTCACCCCACACAAACCTCTGCTGCTTATCAGGATTATGAAAGCAGCTACAGAAGCAAAACATCCATTAAAAATAAAGCTATTTTTAAAATCTGCAGTAAAGCATGTAAAAATGGACTTTTCTAAGTTTCTTAAGATAATGTAAGTGGTGTTTGTCTGCACAAAACCCTCTGGAAGACTACAAGTGTGATGCTATGAAGTTGCCAGGGTGTTGCTATGCAGTTGTCAGGGTGCTCTGGGTGGTTTGTAGAGTATGTCTAGTGTGCTCTTGGTGTTCGCTACATGGTCACCTGCTATAAATGTTCCAGCTCCAAGTCTCTTTGATATTCTAGTCCCTATATATGGCATTTGACCCTGTTTCAGTACAAGTTTATTCTATTTCTTTATCTATGTTATTGCCTGCCAGGCAGTAATTTTAAGTCTAATTTCTTTAAAATAGCACACCTTTCCTCAACATGCCACGAGTTACACACCCAGTGCATAATAGCTACGGCTCAAATGTATAACCTTGTGTATAATTAATAGTAATATCGATGCATATGTTAGCATAGGGACATCACACATTTATGTGTTAGTAATCTGCATATACTGTTTGAACAGAATGTTTCTTATACAAAAATAAAGAAAATGGTAACGCAATCTGCAGGAATGTAATAAGAAAATTGTCTAAGTTGTTTGCATACATAGTCGTGTGGTTTTGTTTAAACTGAAACACTTGCTTAAATAAGAGAATTATTTAATTGTAAGCTATTAACAATGTATCTTGCTTTGTCCATAGATACGATTCTTTATTCCTGCTGCTTTGCCCATACACACAACACCAAGTAACACACAGACTCTTCTGAAGGATTCTGGGATAGGTTGCACTGGAGCAGGAGGCTTGATTTGCAGCACGATTTACTCCCCAGTGGCAGAAGGACAAACAAGATTGGGCATATTTGGTGGTCCCTCCCTCTGGATCCGTGCGGCAGATCCAGACTCAGACAGGGTTGAGGGGCCTTTTATAGAAGACTCATACCAAACTACTGCCATCATAAACCAGTTGCCAAGAACACTGCTGTTAGTTTTTTGATGTCTTAGTTGCAGTTCATTCACAGTGTGGGAAATGGAAAAATGAAAATATTTAGCATACTTTGATGAAGCAGGAAATGAAGCAAAACACTTGCAATGGCACTTAAAGCTTTAGTTTAAGCTATTAGCTGTTAAAATTCCTCTAATAGGAAACAACCTGGAATATTTAAACACAATGTAAACACAGATCTTACTGCTCAGTGGCCATTATGCAACTTAAATACATGGAGTCTCTGAGGAACAGGTTTACAGTTTGTGCTCCTCAGAAGACATCTTCATGTACTTAAATGCCCTTCCTTGGCCAACTGTAAAAATTGTGTTGCTATAGAGATGCTGCTGGCAACTGCTGAAATTGCTTTGCAGAAAAAATATAGTAGCATAGGAAGAAATACAGATGAAGAGGAGAAAAACTTGTGTATGTGAAAGGCTTTTACAATTAAAATACTGGGACTGTTACATAGTACAGCGATGGTGTCAGATGGTAGTACTATCTAATACTAAAATTATACTTTCATATATTAATAGTACAAAACTATAATAAAACAACTGCTACATTTATTTAGAAGTCAGTTTTATCTATGACCAGACCTTATAAGCAAACTGTTTCAGACAGATTTCCAAGACTCCACAACAGCATGTATAATAAACAAATACTTATGTTACTGGTGTACAAATGTTTAATTAGTATTTATAAATACTTAATAAATACTAAATAAACAAATATTTAGTGACTATAATGCCTAGTTCTTAACAAAAATAAACTTGATTTATGAAACAAATAAAAAGTAAAAATGATTTAAAAAACAGACATTTATTAAATATTTACTGATTTTAATTGCTCCATCAGATGCCGTTCTTTCCTCTAACACACACAGGACTATGGCATATAAAGAACACTTTGAAGGTAAACAGATGAGTTGAAGGCATTGTTTTAGACAGGTAGTTATGTAAAAATTATTCATATGTGCTTTAATGCCACCCTGCCTCCAAATAATCCAGATCACAAAAAAAATTCTTTTTCAGAAATGGACAACAGGAATATGAACCAGCTACTTTTCATTTTATGTCTTTGCCATACTGTCACTTCTTAATAAGCCCACAATGACATACTTGTTTCTAAGGTAATCCCACCTCACCTCATTTTCCCTGTATTCAGGTTTTGCTCAATGCGCCATCTAGATAATGCCACAGCATTCTGTTTCTGCATTTAGAGAGGACATTGTAAAGCTTCCTGTTTCTTCTCTTCCATATCCTAGTCACTCCTGCAGCATGTCTCTGGCTCATTTGCAGGCACAGGACATGGGGGCTGATCCTAATCACTATGTATATCTGATAGCATTGTGTGCATTATAAAGAAACATGACCCACACACTGAAACACTTTCTGTATGTATTGACTGTTGACAAAAAGATAACTCATAGGCCTAAAGGCTACAGAGTTTTGTTAAAGACAGACAGATATCATTACTTACAGTACAATAAACAGTATGAGATAGGGGAAGTCCATGAAGAGAAGTGTATCATGCAAAATGATCTTAGGTAAAGAATGTTCAGATTACTCTCATGGGAAGGAAAATAACTCCTACAGTCCTTTATGAGAAAACTGGTTGAACAATGTTGAGGGTTCCCAATGCTTTTGACCAAAGAATGTTTTGGTTCTTGATGATTATTGATTATCTTTTGAAACCTGTATCAACCTGTATCCATATAAAATCAATTTTATATAAAACATGTTTATATGGATTGTGGCCATTTCCATTACTTTTTAAGATTTTATTTATAGATGAAAGACATTTCCTGGCTTACCCAATAAATCACAATATCTCCAGGTCTTCCATGAATGTAGAAAACTTGAGTTTTGGTGTACATTTTATAAAGCCTTTTGAGTATTTATTTGTAGACCACCTTGTATTAGCAATTATATGGCCAGTTTTGGGCTCAGACTTTAGCTTTTTATGTAAGAGGCCATGGACAATCATTTGCCTGTTAACAGTCTCAAACACAGCTTGGCACAGTTTCATGAAACACAAAGACAAACACCTCTGGGATCAGCCAAACATTACTCATCCTCTCTCTCAAACAGCAGTGAGGGTCTAATGTTACAGTCTGACGACTGTGGGTCCATATCTCTGCTGAAGCCTGACACCACTTTTAAAATCTGGGATTTTTTTAAAAAAACCTAGAAATAAGCAAAGTTTTATGTCAAGACAATCTAAAATTCAGAGCTGTAATATATAACTACTGAATGTATAAATCTATGATAATGTTTGTGTAAATATCTGCATGTTCTGCACTGTATGTGTGCTGTAACACTCTCACCCATTTGCTATTGTAAATGAATGCCCTTCCGCACCCGTGTGTTCCCTGTAAAGCACATTGAGAGAAAAACCACAGCATCCTGTCATCACACATTCAATTCAAATGTATTTATATAGTGCTTTTCAGAAAGCTACATTGTTGCAAAGTAACTTTACATATGAAAAAAGCACACAAAAGGAAAATTATATATAGAGTACACGGTATTATAGAAAATTTTTGTTTTCTCCCTAAGACGTAAATGAGTTATACTAATTAAGGATACTAAGATAGAGAGAGAGAGGGAGAGTTGGGGGTAGCATAAACAAGTTCACCAGTGTGGGAGTGTTACACAGTATCTGAATCACTCTAGTGATGACACGGTAGTAATAAGTCTGAATCACAAACAGTAATTAGTCTGTGGGAGGACAGACACCCATCTGTGCTCTTCACAGCAGGAAAATGTCTTCAAGGTGTGCAATGGAACAAATACATTACCATTATAACATATGCATAGGTCCCCATACACAAAGCGCAATTTGCTGTATCTGCTGTAATCTTAAATTCTGTAAAAAGTTATATTTATCGTGGTATCATTTTTATGGTATCAGTTTAGCTGTTAATTTGATCTGTAGTAGTTTATTTGGCAGCAGCCTTTACTAATAACTTTGATTACTATGCGATTTTTTCATACGTGATTATTTTAGAGAGATCATATGGTCCCTCTGATGATGTGGACATCATTCACTCTATTCATTCATTCTCGCATACACTCTAATGCTTCGCCTAAAACGTAATGCTTTTATATGAAAGCTTCTGTATTATGACACGATTTGATGTTTCCGTTCGGTTAATGTTGGGGGTTGCCTCCCCCTAGTGGCAATGTACAGCATTACAAGATTAGTGTATTGAGCGAATGTTTTAAGCACCAATCGTAGAGCATTTTATCTCAAGAAAATAAATAAAGTGATCCCAGTGAGCACAAAGATCAAGAACTTGACCTTGATCTTCTACGGTTTCATAAAATCTACAATGCACAAAACATTCATTAAATGTTCTGCTTTGATTGGCCTCACCTTTTGCTCATTTTTAAAACTGAGTGAGCTGATAACAGATGTCAATTAAAGGGAACAGAAACATTTTTATTTTTAAAAATTAGATTTACAGCTGTTAACAACATATACAACATTCAGTAACCCCAGTGATGCATAGCATTACCTTTCAAGCGATCTCTATGTAGTTTAAAAATGTGGTTATTTTACACTGAAGTCAATAGATCACTTTTTAATACATGTTTTTAAGAACCTACATCAAAGCACTTTGTTATACAATTTCAAAAGGCTTGCCAGACATTTTTCAATAAAAACCTTTTTGCTTGATAATATGTGATTCTTGTCTTTTCAGTACTTTACAGTAACATCCCTGAACTGTTCTTGTACAATGCATTTTGCCAGCAAAGATCATGACACAAATTAGGAATTTGCTGATTAAATTTCACACTCAATGAAACGCAGTAATTTAGTGCGAATCTCAAGAGAAGTGTTCAGAAAAGTCTGGGTTAAATTTAAATAGATGCTGCATTAATCCTAGATGGCAAACTGCACAGCACAGGTTTTAATTACACTGAAACCCCACCATACTGTAAATTACATCATACAAACAAGCCCAGATCAGGGCATTTTCAGTTGAAAATTACTGAAAGGCTTGTGTTAAACAAGAATTTTTTTCTCTGCTTTTTGTGTAATTAACACCATCTCCTCTTTTTGTTTCTTCCACACATAAAGACAATGTGTTGCAAACAATGTGTGCAGTTAAACTCACATGAAGACTTTCTTCTTTCCACCATCTACAAAACCTCAAAGGAGGTTCCTTTTAAATCTTCAATAACGTATTATGTATTCTTGATGATGTCACTCAGGGCTTCAGTTTGAGCCAGGGGTGAACAATAGTGAGAATGGACAGGATGGAAGATGTGAGGCCACATGCCCCCACAAAGCCTGGCCCAGTGGGATACAGACCCAGTCGGTCCAGTGGAATGAACACATCACACAGGTTCTTCAGAAGGTCCAGGAGCAGCGGAGGGTTGTTGCGCAGAACCCTGAGTAGCAGGTGGAACTGCTTGTTCAGTCTGGCTGAGATATGTGGGAGGGGAGGCAGTGGAGAAAGTGCGGAGGTAGGCGAAGGGGTCAAAGGGAAGTCTCTGTTTTCTGGGGTGGGCGTGAGAGGGGAAGCATTGGAGTTAAGGATTTTAGCCGAACTGCTGCGGGACTCTCTTTCCATCAGCAGGTAGATTTCGTAGGCGTCTCGGGTTAGGCAGAGGATGAGGGCAAACAAGTAGTATCTGTTTACAGGAAGTGAGAGAAATTCAGTTATTAAGTTAGAGTATAGGCAGGAAAGAAGAGAGATGTAAAACAGTAATGTTTACATGTTTTACAGAGTGTTGAATGTCAAAAACTATTTAAATAATTTAACTATATACTATATTTAAATGCAAATTAAGCTAGAACACACCTAAATGACCTCTGACTCCATTTGTTCTGGTCCAGTTCAGGTATCAGCCCTGTCTTGCCAGCCCAAAGCACATTATCACAGGCAAAATACATTGCTTTGTTTAAATGGGCCACTGTGATGCAAAGCCGCAGCACACAGTCAGACAGGTGCACAGTGCGTTTAGCTGCTTCCAAAGCCTCGGCAGAGTTTCCCAACCGCATCACTGAGGTAAAACACACAGAGACACCAGATCAATTCCTCTGAGGCATATTATTATCATTGAGTTATTGAGCATTATTATTATAGGCTCTACTAGAAAAGATTCCTCTGGGCAAAAAAGGTAAACCTACATTTCCTGGTCAGGCTCATGTGAGACTCCAGCTGTTTAATGGTGTTCAGGAGTTCTGATCCAGCTCCTCCTTTGTGCAGTGTGTATCCCAGCAGTGTGCAGGCGTACTGGGCAGCCCTGTTTAAACACAACCACCGATCCACTGAAAATTAGCAATTAAAGTGGCTTCTTAATGCCACTTTAATTGGCATTAAGAAGCCACTTTAATTGCTAATTCCTACACCTCAGCCAGTCAACATAAAATGGCACGTGGATATATTACATTATCAATATGTCCAACCAAATGGCATTTCCAATTTTGAGCTAACTTTCCTGAGCCATTTATGCAGTTACTTCTGACTAGTCTCAGACTGATTTATAGCGAATGCATGAAGGCAGTTTCCCCTCAAGTTACATGGTGCTGCAATGTAATATGAGGCAGAGAGAGTTCTGCATGCTTTTCAAACGTACAGAACAAATTTCCTTTTCTTGTAAACTTTGCTGTCATAATAGAAGTCCTTTTAATAACAAATATACGAACACCTATAACGTGTTCCTAAATAACATATTAATAGTTTTTAAATTGTGGTATATGAACATACCATAGTACTGAATGATCATTATATTACAGAAGGACATGCAATTTTGGAGAGGCTAGCAATAGCAATCTAGCATCTAAAGCATAAGACCCCACCCTCCTTTCAGAGAGTTCTCCAAAGCCACACTTTCTAGAAAAGTAATCGCCAACCCTGTGTTTAATGCACCATGGTGGATTTATGGCAGTCTAGTCATTACTACAGCTATACCATAGTGCAATGCACATAGCACGATAACCTGGTAACACTGAGGAACTTCAATAGTGGCCAAAGCTATATCAGCCATAGCACCGCGATCTGCAAAACAAGTGAAGTGCATGTGTTGATGGTGATGACTACTCACTGTCTGCATACCTGAACATGCGCTCTTTGGCGTGGCTTTGCGCGCTAAATCTCACCCACGACTCCATCGTTTCTGACCTGCGTTCTTCACCCTTATATTGACCGCTATTCACGCCTTTAGATAGAAATCAGACAGGCTGACAGAGAAGGTCCTTTATGTGTTCAGTATATTTGTGCACTATACTGCAGTCGGACGCTGAAACGACGTTGCATTTTTGCTCTGTAGTTGTTGTTGTGTTTCTATCGCTTTGACACGTTCATCGATCAACGGCAGCCGAAGAGGGACAAACTACTCACGTTGAATACATTTTAAATCGCGTTTGTGGATAAAACAGCGAAAGATTAATTCATTCGTTATTTAATTTGAAGAATTACAACTTTACGACTAGAATAAAAATAGCATCCGGATAAATAGATTAATAAACAAACAAATAAATGCGAAATAAAATCAAAGGATATAGTGAAGTTAAATAAAATATAAAAATGTTAAATATTACTAATACTTCATTATTAATATTATTAATATTACTTCACTAAAAACAAAGGCAACAAAGAATGTAAATGGCTTTCAGACGTGTGTTTGAGATGTACAAACATGTCACATGTCTGGGAAAATCTGTTAAGCATGATGAATTATGTAAAGACAATAAAACGCTGCTGAACCTATTTCTCCGTTTTTGACGACTACAGAAGATAACCTATTTCTTGACGGCAAATAATAATAACGGTCACAAGGGGTCGCCAAAAAACTGTATGTATAAGATACAATAATCATAGCGCAACTTAAAGAGAATTTTATTTGAGAATCTCTGATGACAATAAATAAAGGGCTCTATTGATTAAAACATTGATTAAAAATAAAATCTAATAATCACAAAAATAATAACAATGACATGGATTTGCATGAAATGCCCAAACAAGCACACATACTATTCAGTTTTGATGTGTGATAAGTGCACAGCATGTGTAAGAGGAGATCTACATAAGAATTCATCTTCATAAGTAACCCTAAAGAGGTACAGGTCTGTCTTTAACTTTCTAGAGACTAACTACAGAAACCACTGAAATAAAAAAAAAAACAATACCCTGTCTGAAAAAAAATATTGTAATTAAGTTTGTCAATCAGTTAATGTGCTTATAGGTAAACCTGAATATTGCTCAGCATGTTTTCACAAAGTCATTCATACAGGGTGTTTTGGAACTACTTTATGCAGCTTTAATAAACTCTTTACTAAAGACATTCTTAATTAAATCTTACTGAATCCATTAAGAACATGTCCAGAAAAGAGAAAATAAGTAACAAAACTTATTTTGGGACCTTAAAGATTTTTTTACATTGTGACAATATTACAATGCAATTCAATGTCAGTATTATTACAATGCAAATTCTCAACCTTACTGTCATGCAAAAAAAACTTGAATATAATGAAAATTATTTAAATTGTAAAGTATTTATACACCATGGTAGTATGTTATATTGACTTTAATTTATGTTGCTTCTATAAAAAAACCTGTATTACTGTATACTAAAATGAACTAAAAATTAAAATCACTGAATACTGAAAATCCAGTAGTGTAATACAGTAAAGAGAATATGAGAGAAAACTGTCATGATAATGTCACAATGCAAAAAAAATCTTAACGGTCTTAAAACTAGTGTTAATTTTCATAATACCTTTTTGAACTGAGCTGCAAATTATACATAACCTGACCTCACGTGTCAAAATAAATGTTTAAAAAAACAAAATTACAGCCAAAATAAAAACTACAAACTACAGCCAGGTTAAAGGAATGGTTTACAGTATTCATTAAACTGGCAGATAAAGTTAATAGTTCTACCTTTGCCTATTTACCCACAATTCACCTCTGCACATACTTTGTTCTCTCTTTTCTCTGGCCAGGGTGCTTTATCAGTTAAGCTCATTCAACCTTCATGTTCTCCAACATTTCTGCTCAGCACATCTTTGAGCCTGTGTCTACCGTGACCTTATCTCTCTTAACTTTAGACTTTCCATTACTTCCCATATATTTATTCTTCTAAGCCCTGTTACCTCCCTTTCCATTATTTTCTATGGTGTGAGGTACAGACACCCCACTGACATTAACTTTCACAAAGTATAATGCTGTCCACAAATGACAAAACAACACTACTATCAAGTTTAACATTTCTTTCCTAAGTACTGAAGTAAATCAGCGCACGTCCTATATGATGGCAGTGAGTGTGTTGCCCTGCATGCTGAGGGTTGTAGTGTAACAGACATATAAAATGATTAGGAGTGCTTCATTACAAGAAATCAAATTATTGATAGCAGTTCTCAAACCACCAGAGGCAGGTGGAACTAATACAGCTGCAGGTACAAGAGCCGTAACGTAGAAGGACACAATATCCCATCATGCTCTTCTCTGTGGCTATCTCAGTGCTTGGACTGCTGTGTCTTGTGGAAGGGGGCTTTAAGGCGGCTCCAGAAGGAACGACTGCGTCGAGTTTTTCTTTCGCTGCCTCGCAACATCTCTGCCTCCCTCTGGCGGATCTGCCGGACCAGTGCAGCAAACACCTCGTCGATGTAATAACGGAACGCTGCGGACGTCTCAAAGAATGGGCACTGAAACTCTCTTGCCAGCTGCTTGCCCTCCTCAACTGACACCTGAAAGTCAACAAATGTTTCTTTTTCTTTAAAAAATACACAGCTATTCAATCTGAATGTGGTTAATTTTACTTATGTCTTGTATGCCTTTCACAATGTCGAAAATAAAATACCTTCCTGCATATTTCCCAGTTTAAATTAGATTTTGAATGCCAAAATGTTAATGAACTGACTGTATATTACATTTACATTTATTTAGCTGAGACTTTAATCCAAAACAATTTACAGGAAACCTCACAAATAATTTGTCATAATCACAAGCAAGTTGTTGTTGTATATATATATATACACACACACACACACACACACACACACACACACACACACACACACACACACACACACACACACACACACACACACACACACACACACACACTACTGTACCAGTCAATAACCTGTTCTGACAGACCTAAATTATCAATATAGTAAATAATTCTCAACTCTTAATTCCCATCTGTGTAAATACACCCGTGTCTTTGAGCTTCTCCACCTGAAGTATTTACAAGAGAATACTACTCTGAATACCTTAACAACCAAAAAGAGTTTTAAGCTAATCTGATTATTTTTAAACCTCCAAATATTTCCATAGTGTAGCTCATCATTACAAAACCTAAGAAGTGACTGAACAGAGATGGTCCATCTTTAAACCCTAAAACTAAAATTTTAAAACAAGAGCCCTGGTAAGGGGTCATTAAGAGGCCTACAGCAGCACTGAAAGAGTTTTCCCACAGTTTAGATTTAGAGATCCTCTCAGAAAGAAACTGAACTCTGTGACTCAACATTTGACACATATCCACCAGATCGTCTCACAGTGGACATCATCCCTGCAGTGAAGCATATGGAGAAGACAGTGTTGTGAACTGAATATTCTTTCCTATTTCAGGGACTAGAAAACCCATACAAACAGAAAAATGAATGAAGCTATGATTAAAAAGGGTGTGTGAAAAATGTGCTGCTATCTATATGAGCTCTGAGACATTGATGACAATTCACCTAACAATTCATCTATATGTCCTTCAAACATGTAGTTCCTGTCAAAGCCCACATTTATACTAGTTAAGCATCTGTGGAGTGGTTTTAAATGGCTTCTTATAAATGGTACCTTTTCAAATGGATATGAAATTTTGACAATAAATATCTAAACAAAATCATAGTGTCAAGGGCTACATCGTTGGTGATAAAAAACTCCTTGCTGTGATTGCTGCCGAAGATATCTGTCAGATTATAGTCAATAGTATATTGTGTTGATGGTATACATCATGGTTCCACGATATAATAAAAGCTATATACATAAAATATTTGTGTGACACTAGCATGCAAGTATTGAATTAACAGATTCTTGCCTGTCTGAGATGTACCAGGTCAGACTTGTTTCCCACCAGCACGACGGGCGTATCCACGGTGCGTCGCACCCGGTAGATCAGCTGTTTAAAGTGCCGAGCCTCTTGGAAGCTGCGGCGGTCCGTGATGGAGTATGAGATGATGAAACCTTCACCTGCTCGCATGTACTGATCGCGCATCGCTGTGAACTCTGCCTGGTTCAAAACAAATACAACAACCTTTTTTACTTAAAGGAATAGTTCACAAAATTGAAATTATTTTCTTTCACAAACGTATAGTTTGATTTTAGATTATATTTATTAACTCACTGTAAAATGTATTACACTGTAGTATGGATTACCATTACAAAGAACCAGGATATTATCTTAATATAACTCTAATTGTGTTTAGCTGAAGAAAGTAATATACACCTATGTTGACATGGTGGTGAGTAGATTATGAGAGAATTTTCATTTTTGTGTTATCTATTCCTTTAATAACTACCATGAATAAGACAGTTTAAAGCACAGTACACCCTGTTGTAAACCCATATGAGTTTCATTCTGCCACGGAACACAGAAGGAGATGTTGAGTAGAATGTTGATAGCCTACTGTTGACAGTGACCATTCACTTTCATTGTATAAAAAAAATATGCAACGTATGCAGTGACATGAAGCTATGTAATTCGCACACACCTTTTATGCTACATGAGGGCATGAATGATAAATATTTAGGTGTCACCTTAAAGACAGTTGCCCAAAAGACCACAACAAGGACAAAAGTAACAGAAAGGGTGGGCTCTGTTGTCTTGGGCTTGTAAGAAAACACCTAAAAATCATGTAAAAACACCCAAAATATTTTTCAACATGCCAAGAACCATTCAAAACACCTTAGCAACTCCATAGCAACCCAAAACCAATAGTGACTAATGTATTTCATAACAGTACTGTCATCAAATGAGTCAAAATGTACAAAAAACATGCTTACATAGAGGAAGAGACATTGTGCTTGGTGTATGCTAGTGTTGTGTGAAATAAAGACCACAAAGACAGACGGAAAACAGGAAGTAAACATAATTTAAGGACAATGACCTCCTAAGATTCAGAACCAATGCTTGAGTTACCAAAGTCAGTCTGATAGTGCCGTTCAGACCCTTTATTTGTTTTCCTTGTGTCTGTGTTGATCACACCATCTATCTACCTACCTGTCCTGCTGTGTCCAAGATGTCCAGGTTTGCTGGCTCATCGTCTATGCGGATCTGTGTTTTATAAGCATCCTCTAGGAACAGCAGAGACACGTGAACACACAGTCTAAGCAGAGACCACAATAACATCCGACAACTGAGAAACCCTGACATGAGAAATGACAGCTGCAAGGGGTATATGACAAAACTATGACAAAAAATAGCACAAAAGAGCAGGAGTAACTAAAAATACATAGCAAAGTTGAATGGAGGTAAATGGACTTTAATCGTGGTTTATGCGAATGGTGTATTGACATTTAATTTCATATAATAAATTAAACTGTAAAATTAAGATGTAAAAGACAGAAGTACAGTCTGTTAAATGGCTAAATGAAACATGTGAAACACGTAAATTGAAACACGTCCAATTTTCCAAAAAAAAAAAAATTCTAAAACATTCTGGATAATAGGCATTGTGACAATAACCTAAAAACCTCATACATATTATATAAACAAATTTGACGTGACATCAAAAGGTGTTGTAAAAATATAATGACTGTTTACAAACAGATTTCCCCACGCTTATCTGCCATTGGTCAGGAAAGTATGTTGTCCTGCTCAAACTGGGACTATGCTGATGTGTCAGACTTTCCAAACAAATAGAGCAATGGTTTGTCATCACCACAGAGCTTTACACTTCCTGAGGAAATCAACCTATAGAAGGCTTACATATAGTTGTCTCTACACTACAATGTTCAAGAGAAGATTTTAAAACTGAATTGCATTATAATAAATGCAGCTTTTAACATGGACAAGGTCCACTGGACCACATTCTGGCAATAATTATGAATTTTATGGTTGCAAAGTCACCAAAACTAATAGCATAACACTCAGTAATGTTGTTGCAAGTTAAGATGTCATGTTCTTTATGTTACTCGTTTTCTTACCGATAGTAGGGTCATGATCCTCTGGGAATCTGTGACTTATAAACTGCATGATGATGGCTATGAGACAAAGAGAAAAGCAGAGTTCTTACATAATTCAGGCATTATGAAATTTAACAAGAGAAGTGTAAACAACGCCCCACCATATAAAACTCCCCCTTCTCCCTTTTCATGTTAAGCAAACATGCCCTGCTGTCGGAATGTATTTGCTCTTAGCTCTGTTCCCATGGCAACGGTGATATAAAGAGAAAATCAGTCACCCTAAATAACCTTCTCTCAGACAATGAGACCAAAGCTCACACATCTTCAGCAGGTGACCTCTGCACATCTCCTTAGCAACTTACTCCAGGAGGATATGGAGGTTGCTAGGCACCTGCAACTTCACAACAACCAGACTGAAGCACCAAACCAACAACCTCACTTTTATTGTCTGACTGTACATCTAAGACTATGACATCAGTGCACTGTCTGACCACAATAATGAACAGTAGAAAGATGAAAGATCATGAGGAAATTACAGTATGCAAACAGAAAAATTATGTATGATTTTAGGACCATAAAGGCTCTTTACATTGTAACACTTTGTAAATGTTTCATCACAATAAAGTGTACTATTCTAATTTTTATTTATAAAAATGCACTGATTGCTTTACTTATTGCTAAAATAAGTAATAATTGAAATAAGTAATTGAAATAAGTATTGGTACTTATTATTACATAATTTGCATTATTTTTAATGGTGATTCTCAGCAGATTTTACTGTAAAGCTGTCATTTTATATGAATACATATATTGCATATCTTCACCCATCACTTTCACTCTTTTGTCTGCATTTGACTGGGGGTTTGCACAATTATTTTTTAGATTGATTTGGGTTTGGAAGTAATTGAGTGTACATGATGTGTATACATGATAATGTTTTGAAACATTTTCCCCACCCCTAGGGAAAAGATAAATATGCTTAATTGTTATGTAGATAATGTCACAATGCAAACAGTCCTAAAATGTTTTATTTTCTTTTAATGTATTTCTTTCTATTGATTTTCAGGTGATGTTCATGTTCTATTGATGTTAATGACATGTTAAATTTACCCAAATAGAGCCTGCGAAGTTAAGGAACAGAGAGAGAAAGAGAGACACAAAGATAAAGAGGGGCAGAATTAATGACAACATTACTCACCACTTTTGCCCACACCCCCCTCTCCTAACATCACCAATTTGTATTCGCGGGAGTGACCCCCTGTGCCCCGTGAGGACTCCATTCAAATAACTGAAACACACGCACCATACAAAACCAATTTTAAACAGCAATTAACAATGCTTCAGTATCTACCTCTGATTCCAAAGGTTCACTGTTGCATGCAGGTCCATTACAGAAAATGTTCTTTGTTACTGCATTGCAATATGTGACTGCACCCATAAAAAGCCGCTGCCGATGCTACATTTGACACCAGAGCTTCAGTTTGATGGAAAAGAGGAAGTGAGTCATTTTGTTGAGCTATTCATGTGACAAAGCGAAGCATCCACAGGGTGGGTGTTACATTAACCACGGTCAATAATAGATTATCTGCCAGCGTACCATTGTCTGATGTATTTTCCATTGTCATTGCCTGTGATTTGCCTTAGCTTCTTTTAATGCAGCTCATCTATAGGATTTTTCAAAACAACAGCAATGGTAACAACACTATAACCAGTGGTAACACTAAAACAGCACTGCCTATTAGTTTAAGTTTGGAGCAACTGAAATTCTTCTGCCATTAAAAATATTTGTCAACCACTCAAGACTTATATCATGAAATTCTACAAACAATTTTTAAATGTTAAGAGATACATACAGGTTGCCTGCAGTAAGGCCAAAGGGGAGGGTTAGCAACCCTCTGCGCTACAAAAAACTAGCTGTGCTAAAGTAATGGCCTTTTTACCCTTGAAGGTGTTAACTCAGGGCCATTTTAGTTAAAAGCAAGACAAACAAGCAAGAGTTTGCAAAACTGCTTAATCCAGTTAAACCCTAGGGTTAAAGGATGCCTTATAAACATAGTGTGAAAAGATTATTAACTCCCTAAACGCTTACAGCGGTGCTATTAAAGGATAGTTTGTATGTGTGATCATAATTGTTTATTTATTCATGTTTATTTATTAATGTAACACAGTAACATTTAGGCCTTAGTTTGCATTGAATTCAGAGGTTTGCTGGCAATATTTGTTACAGTTTTTATTAATACTGTGAAAGCATAATAAATTAAACTTTTTAAGTTGTTGAAGACATTGGTGACTGATAGCAAGCAACCCCAGTAGTATTGTTAGAGTATCAACTGCAGTAACTTGTGTACTGTATATGTTGTAAGGCGGAAACTATGGTTGCCATGGTAGATATTTGAAAGGGAAAGTTTATTATTAGGGCCTTATCTCACTGATCGGTACAAATGCTCCTCAACCCGAATAACGAAAACCTCGAAAGTTAAACAGAAAACTGATGATTCTGAAACATGATCACAAGAAAAGTATTTTAAACCCCCAGAAAATTATTATCTGGCCATTATTATTCAATGCCCGATTCTGGGATGGAAAATAAAACTATAAACTGTAATGAAACAATAGTTTGTTTGATTAGACCCAATGCTTTAGCGACACGCAATGAGGTCACAAACACACAGCAGCAGATCACAAATACCCGCTCTGCTATCAATACAAGTAATACAAGTTCATTTTTAAAACTTTTAGACTTTACCGAAAACCCTGCGAAAGTTTGTAAGACTCACTTTAAGTACGAAAAACAGCCCACATTGTTATCAACGTTAATGCGTAATGTTGTTTCATTTCGCTTATTTAATGAATTAAAACAAGGCGCAAGTCTTTTACCCAACCTGTGAAACAGTAGGTTTTGTTACATTATTTTAGGTTTTAAAGTGATTCTGTAGATCTAAAACATGACCAGAAGCCGACTTAGTTGTTTGGTGTCTTACCTGTGTCACACGATCTCTGTCGCCATTGTAACGTTTGTATCGATGCAAATGATGTTTAAATATTTGATGTTAAAAAAAATCCTGCCATACAATTCTCACTGTAAACATACAGAGCTCATGGAGGACAAAGAGAACCCTTCAGATGGGTCCTAAAGCCCGACATATTAATTACACTAAACCTATATTCTGACCAGTGGCCAGAACAAGCAATTCAACATTTATCAAACTTTTATTGTAACAGATAAAAATATCAAATTAAGTGGCAGCTATTAACAAATTATACTGGAGCTTTTACTAACCAAACTAACCATTTTTTAACCAGCTGAGGCCAGTTCACACAGGTATCCAAGCCATCGTGTGTAGCTCATAATGTGTATCACATTAGCTATGGGCATGTTGAAAAACGTTTAAAACCAAAGAAAATGTAACTGTTTTGCCTTCATATCTTCTGTATACCAGTGATATTTGTCCTTTAGTGAAATGTTGTTTCTTTAAAACTGTGCTACTGCTAACTTGCAAGATCACTGCAAGATGTTACATAGTAGCCTTACTTTCTAGCAGGTACATTTATCACAGTAAAATCATATATTAATATTACATTTCTGGTGTAAGAAGCCTTTAGAATCTTTATATGATTTTAATGTAATTTTAATTTTATTGAGGCTAATACCAAGTGTTAACCTTCACAGTAATTGTAATACTTTATGTGGTAATACTTTGACATTTTTGGTTGAATGCACTATATATTATACTACTTGGTATTCATGATGTGCAAATAAATAAATAAATAAAAACAAATTTGGCAATACTATTGTACTTCCTGCAATGAATTGTTATTTCTATACACAGAAATTATGGCTAGTATGCAAAGTCTTTGTAACGGGAAATCTATTCAATTATCTATTTTTATTTTATTTATATATATCTATTTTTAGGGCTTTTAGACTTTTTGGACTTTTTTACTGATCACATACTGGATACATAAAAAGCAAAAGAGAAAGAGCGAAATTAGATCTAGTATTTCAGTTTTTAATTTATTTGCACGTCCATTGTGTTAACAAATTCAACATACAGTCAGCATTAGTGTAACACACCGTGTATTTAGCATAAACTCTGTAGCCGTATGCAGATAACTTACCCTCTAAAGCATTACAGGTCACACTTTATAGTAGATGTCCCTGAATGTCATGTAGTGTAAGAAGCAGTAATAGGTCAGCTATGAAAAGATGTCTGGTAAAGTACATGTTATAACACTGTACTTACATTATACATACACAACTTGCTTGTACTTACAAATATTGAGAAAGCTAGGAAACAACATGAACTCACACTATAGTTTTGGTGAACTAGCACTGTTTATCATCTAGATTTGGTGGGTGTTTAGGGACATCTAAAATAAAGCTGAATCACTAAGTTTACTCCACCTTAAACCATATCAACATTGCAGTATCCAAATGGACTAATATGTTTATTACAGTCATTTTCTTCTCAAATTTTCATTTTTGTTCAGCTTTCAATGTATTCGCACAACACACAACAGCAAAAACTGAAGGATTGTTAGGGACCAGTGGCAGAGAGAAAATAAAAGGCAGATATTGTACAGTAACTCTCCAAAAGTAAAGGTTTACACAAAAAGAAACCATTTCCATTCCAGGTAAAACAGTTAGATATAAGAGGAGCAGAGAATGCCACTGCCCACCAGTGCATTGGAACAAACACTCATTTACAGTTGGTTATATTTATTTTTTGTCATTTTTATGTTATTTATATAAAACAAGCGTTTTATGCCCAAAAGATCCAAAAAGATCCAAGTAACACAAGAAGCTGAGGGCTGAAAGAAAAAAGCATGAATCATTTCACAGAGGTTGTGCTGTGAACTGGATTTACAAAAAGGGATCTCACTGTCATATAAACCACTGAAACTATAATATATATACACCAGTTTTAAAGCAAAAAATTCATACTACTGTATACGCATGCAGGGCTAAAAACATTATTTAGGGAGTGGAAAGGGCTCACTTTCTGGTCTTAAATGTGTATGTGCCTGCAATAATGAAGAAAAATAATCTTTATTAAACAATAGCTAATCTCATTATGAAGTCTTAATAACTCCCAGTTGCAGGTTTGATTGCAGATTTCACAAAGAAAATGCTGGGGCTTAATTTACTGCGAAATTAACTTTACATTTTAAGTATGATACACCTTTAATCAGTCAGTCAATTACCCTGAAAACAGAGCATGTAAATCTGCCTTAGGGGGCTGTGGGCATTGAATGGTTATTAGGAAGACATCCACACACACACGTTGCATGCCTGTAAACACTGTCTGGGCCTGTCAATGTCAGCCCATCCCAAACTGCAATGTAAAGCTGCTTTATCGTGATCACGTGTACTAAATGTACTCAGGGGCAGAGTTACGCACACCACAAAACTGTTTATTGGTCCATTCTCTCTACTTTGGTTATTTTAACACTTGCAGCGGACTAATAGTTAATCACTAGCGCCAAAACTTTGATATGGTCAGTTATTAGTTAAATCATAGTTTTTTGATATACACATTTATATATATTCTTTTTGTCAATCACAAATCATAAAAATAAATACAGTACTCTACGAAAGTGCAAAAATTGGCCTGAATCTGCATACTTCTTAGCTATAAGTTAGTCATCATTAGTATCGAAATACATATTAAAGCAGGTGACATCACAAAGTTGGGTTAAATATCTGGCTAAAATTTCGGTTCTTTTATTTTAACATTATAACATTTGCATGTCAAAAGATCACATGTATATTTGGCGATATTCAATTTCAGTATGAAAAAAGAAATTGAAGAATACCAATGTTACCTCCTATTATACATTATATACATTTGACCAAAGACATTAACGATTATTTGTGCGGCCTTAAAAAACACACTTTCAGTGGCAATGAAATCAGGGGTGTTAGGAATACGCAAAACGTAGCAATTTTACGACAGTAAACATTCTAATATCTGTCACATTTGGCTTTGACTGCAATTTTTCTCTCGTTGCTGTACAATCTTATACCCCCCGTAAATATTTTGACCAACTCTTCCCTGATCTCAGTACTATGGTAACACAGCAACTGGGTAATTTCCTTTGCAGTACAATGGAAATGTGCATAGATATCACAAACAGAAGTAGTACGATTTCATTTCAGTCAGCAAATGGTTGTACAACTCCTTACGATAGTATGTTAAGCTGATAATGGAAGTGGAAGTGCTTTGTCTACACTTTAATCTACACTGAGCGATTACCAAAAAAAGTATAAGTACAGCTATAAATAATCAAGCAGATACAGCGTCAAAATAGCAAGAGACTGGGTTTACTATATAGAATATTTATAGGAGTTTTTTAAAAATCAAATTTGTAGCCCAGAGCTGACAGGCGCTTTTATTTTGCTGATTGGCTGAAAGGTCTGCAATATTAGCAGCTATGGTATCTCTTACATTTAGAGTCGGATTTTCTCCAGAGATTTCACATCTCAGAAAAATAATTTCCCAATTTCAGATTCACTAAAATGACAAAAAAAATAAGAATAACAATCATTTGTTTATTATTTTTCATACTATTTTGGAATATCCAAAATAGTGATTTCTGTGGTAAATGTTAGCATATTAACTAATGCAATGTTAGCATGTTAAACCCATGATGGTGTCCAAATATTATTAAACGTTTTTCCATTCTTAAAAACATTCATCTTATTTTACTAAGGAAAAGTAGAGTCAGGAGTTTATCTTTTCAGACAACCCTCCTAATAATGTAAGCTTGTCTCATTTTCTCTAGCATGCAGCTTATGACAATGTATGTATATTCTCAATATGCCAGTATCCTGGTGACAGGGCTCTAGGATACTGTGTATAACTTTCAACCAGGTAAAGCCTTTATAGATTACACATAGATATCTACTCAGAGCTAGAAACCACATTAATGTGGTTACTGCCTGTTTTTTGTTCAATGATCAATTAGTGAATAATTTTTTGCTATTGGTCCATTAGAGAACTTCCTAAGTGGTTTCATTAGACTGTTCAGCATCTTTTGTTTTTTTAAGTACACCCTATGGTCCTTTTAACCACTGACACATATACTCGCCACACACATACACCTGTCTTTAAAGGAAAGAAGGGAGATTGTTAAATGGGTTTCTTTCTATAGAAGAGGTGACAGGAAGGAATTGGTATAACACCCTTTCCCTGTGTGTAGGCCAAATGCTAGTACTCTGTAAGGTTGTGCCACTTGGCAATCTGCCGCCGCTGGTTGTCGCAAACTTCTCTCCAGTGAGTGACCCCTGATGGAATGGGGCTCTGACCACCCAGAACCAGACGACCCACCACCTCGTTCTTCGTGGTGCGGTCAAAATCGATGACCAGAAACTCCACAGAGATGTCCGGCATTAGCTCAACAGGAACATCATAGATAAACGATTCGTTAAAAACGGGATTGAGTGTGCATTTCTTAACATGTGTCTTCTTCTTGGCTATGCGCTTTCGACCGTAGAAGACATTTACTTTTACATATGGGTCTGTAAGCGGGGGAAGAGAAATAAAGACATTATTGTGAGGCATTATAGACAATGATATTTATATACATAAAACTGGACATTATGAGATTAAAACCTGATGGATAGCTACATTTCAATATTTGTGTGACTGTACTTTGCACTTACTGCCTGGCAGGCCGGTGATGTCCATGGTTGGCAGGTGTTTGGCCTTAAGCACCACCACATTAAGCCTTTGAGTAACAGGCTGGTAGGACAAAGAGACCAGCAACTCTCCATGACTTTCACACTACAAAGAAACAGAAAAGGAATTGAACACAGGGAAGCACAAATGCTTTTAATCATACACACTAGCACATACAAAATCAGATACAGATAAATGATCTTGGCACTGATGAGACATCAGTGTACTCATCTGGGCAACAATAACCATTCTAAGCCTGTCATGTAGAAGGACCAGGCAACGGTACTGGGTACATTTTTTGCACTCTGTCAAGATTTCTGGTTAGCTTCGCATAACAAGAGGGGCTAAAAACCTGAAAACCTGCCTCTTCCATGAATACCTGACACAAGTATGAAAAAAAACTACTAACCTTGTTGTTCTTCTCTCTCCCAACAGGTATTGTTTCTCAAGCACTGAAATATTATACACTTAGTAAAAAAATGTAACTATGTACGGCTGATGTTATTGCCTCCCTACAATTAATGGCTTCGTTGTTTTCCTCACCTTGTAAGTGGCTTTGGATAACAGCATCTGCTAAATGCCTAAATGTAAATGTAACCAGACTTAGAACTAAACTAGCCAGTGAATGACATGTAAAGTGATTAATCACTGTTTGTTTTATAAAGTCAGCCAATCAGTCTAATGTGTATGTCGAATACGTCATTTTTGCATTTCAAACTCTCGTAAACAATTGCATACAGTACCTTTAAGCTGGTAATTAAATTCATTGACTGCAGCTAGACAAAGAAATATTGGACCCTGCCCTCTGTTACTAAACATCATGGCTGAAGCTTTAGGCTTGCATCTGCAGGGACATCCGTAGGTGTAATATGATGGATAGTTCCATGATCCCACCTACTTGAGGAATGTAAAAATTTCTGTAACTACAAAATCCACACCAAAACTATGTAGTTTTGAAACTAATTTTCTCAGCTGGAATAGTTACTGCATTTTGCTGTTGTAGATGAGCATTGACCACTGACTCTAAAAGATTACTATTCAATACAAAAGATTAGAGGTGGTGCTATATTTCCTTGGCAGAGGATTGTCTTTTACCAGACCTAAAATCTCTGTACAGATCTGTATACCTTCACTAAAATGGACTGAGAGGGCATTTATTCACTGTGAAATGTCCTGCATGCCCAGGGCATTAATGCACCACTTATTTTCCAGATGGACAAGCTGAGGAAAACTGTGATGCTAAGCCATCTGTGCACCTGACAGCTTTCCCTGGGCAATGATCATATGGCCATGTGGTAAGCAAAGCAGAATAATGAAAGACACCTGTCCATCACAGAAGAGGACACTGGGAGCACTGGTGTCTCAGTAAGCTCTGAATCCTGCAGGACATTTTCATTTCATCTTCATCATTTGGCATAACACTGTTTTCTTTTGTTTTTTGTTATATATAGTATGTTTCAGAAGACTTAACCAGGTCAGATTTATGTGGGTACAAACAGTATACACAGATGAAACAGATGGTGTACTCATTGCATGCTGTACTTGTCCAATCAATGGTATTGACCTCATAAATATGCAAATAAGAACATTAACCCAGGGTTGACAAGCCTGAAATGAAATTTCATAACATGAGCACCCAGGACTAATTACTAAGCGAAGTGGGAAACAGAACAAAATAGTCCAGATTTATAAATGGTCCTGATAAACAATTTCAACTGAAATGTACCAACTACAGATCTATGTTTCCTTCGCTCCAGAGGCCAATGAATGTGACATCTAGCGCCAATGACATTTACAAGAACTTTATTTTCTTCTTCTGTGGTGGACAAACCCCCACCTAAGATCATCACGATTTTCATAAAACAGCTGAAGATGCACAAGATCTTCCACAAGCATTAATTCATAACTATAAATGCAAGCAGTTTTAATTGCTAAAAAACTTCTATTTTATACACTTTCACTTATACTTTTCTGGTTTACTCATACACTGTAAGTGTAAAATGTATTACTGGATTACTGGATTACACTGTAAGTGTTTGAGTGTCAAGAGTATTTGAGTGTCAAGAGTATTTGAGTGTTATTCAAGTCACCTTAAATAAAAATCTTTCTGCTAAAGCAATCAAAGTCTGTACTCTTTTCCACTCTTATTCTCTCTGGTTTTGTTTTTCTCTTGTTTTTTTTTTGTTAAAAAAAGGATTCTAGTCTTTCTGCTGGTTGTCACCATGGCAACATGCATTGGAAGCCATCCTGGAGCTAAGCTTGAACTTAAAACAGCCTACATTAACTGTTCATGTGTGAAAGTGCTTGTTATTTTCTCTTTAGCTGTACAATGAGGTCACAATTTGTACAGTGTCTGCATATGTGGGTGACAGCACTACTGAATCTTATATGCTTGTTGATTTGTTTGCTTTGACTACAGAACATAGTTCGTTGACATCCTCTGTGCTCAGCTCTCCACAGCTCAGCTCTCCATTTCACGAATGAAAGACACAAATTTAGAAAGTGTAGTTTGTACTAATAATTAACACTTATTTTTATTTTTTTATTTTTGCAGGACAGGTTTTCATTACAGCAATGTTTTAATAGGTTTATGGAGCCACAGTGAGTTGTCTCTTTATAAGTGTCTGTACATATCAAACTGCATCAAAAATTCTCCCATTTAGGCAAAATATTATTTCTTATTTATATATTTAAATTCTTTTGGGTGATACTGACCTGGACCGGTATCTAAAATTCTAATTTAAAACATATTCGTACTTCAGTGTACTGCAAGGAGCATAGCAAAAACACCATGTCTATATATGTCTATAAGTGTATGATGGTGTTAGAGCACTCAGCGTGACTGAATAGAATCTGTCTACCTCCCTCCCTCAACCCTTTTCTTCTCTAGTTTCCCATTATTCTTTCTACTGATTCTGTCTCATATTTTTGCTTAAACCAAACCTCATTTTCGTTAACAAAGCTTTGTTTCTTTTGTTGCACAATCCTGTTCTTTCTGTTGTTGTTTTTTATTCTTAAGAGGAGGTACAGCCTTCTGAGTGTAAAAAACATGCTATTGCCGCAGTATGTCACTCACTTTTCATAATCGCCCATCTCTCTCTACCTCTCTGTCTCACTCCCCAGACTGCACTCCATCTGTTTCCTGAGCTTTTTCTCCTTCCTTCTCTCCATCTCTCCCATAATCCTCTCTATCAACCACTCTACTGTAAATCCTCTCTCTCTCGCTGCAGGGGATCGATTGTCCACCCCTCCCAGACAACACCCTAATGCTCCTATCTTTTAGTGCAACAGCATTTGATTCAATTTAGGATACTCTCTTATAAGAGTACAGGAAGGTCCCTGACTGGAACACTGTATTTTGTGTACTAATTTATACAAAGTCTGCCTTTTTACAATTTTACAAGCACTTTTACATAACAGAACACAATCTCAAATGCTTATTTACCACAGAGTGCTGCTATTCCTAACGAGTTCCTGCTGCTAGAGAGAGTGAGATTATTAACATTGCTTATAATGCTATTGTTCCTGTTATAACCATAACTATTACATCAGTGCATTAGACTATAATTACTCGAAATGATTTTGAACAGTTTGCAGCTTAGTTTGAGAGCAGGGCAAGGCAATGCAATGCCTTCGTAACAAAATGTTTGCACAGACATTGTTCTGTTTTTTGTTCAGCTCCAGAGACTTTATTATGTTTTAAGTATCTGGTTTTGTATGTTTCTTCTCAAATATTGGAAGAACATTGGAAATGAGATTAAAAGTTAGATGATGATGTATAGTCTACAAAATAAACATCTATAATATGAATGTAGATGGTACAGCTCAAATCATTTGGTCTTTGATTAAAAATCAAATTATATTATATTGTATTAATATCTTTGACTTTGATTGCAGACTTTGGTGCCTGAGTAAGTTTGAACACAGTTTAAGACACAGTTAACTGAACTGTGTTCTATGGTCTGGTTCTCAAGAGAAACATATGAGAAGAGAAACATTAAACTAATAGACTCTTTTAGTTACTTTATTACTTTCAGATGCTTTTCATGTTTGTTTACTGAGAGGTCTATGAAATTGCTTATAAAAAATATCAATACGTTTCATGACCTGCTGTTCATTGTGTGTGTGGGGGGGTATCACTGCTAATGATGTGAGTGTAAGTGCTGGTTTCCAGATGGTTGTTCTGATGGATGCGGCCCCTGCAGTTAGTGGCCTTTATGGCTACACTCTGTGTCTGCAGTAACACTGCTTTAATGGGCCCTGGATCAATATGCGCCTTCACAAACCATACAGCCCAGCCCATACAGTATGTGTACATAGCCATAATACATAACACAAATTCTAGAAGACACAGGTGCCCTGAATAGTTTGCTACTTTGCAAAATGTACAGGATATGTTAAATTTCAATGTTTAAAATGTTTCTAAATGGACCATTAAGAATATTGCATGTGATACAAATGCGGCTAAAATGGACAATATCACTCCTAAACATAAAGACGCTGAAATGTCCAGCAAATAAACCAGCACTCCTGTGACCCAGTCTGAAGAGAAGCAGGATAATAGCTTCACTGAGCTGAAACTGATGGTAGTAGTTCCACTTGGAAAGCACTTGTATCAATCACAGAGCTGCTTAACCTGCGGCAAAGAGCTCAAAATCTTTACTTTCACCTTATTTCCTACATCAGGTTTATGTCTAGAGAAGCCAGAGCACGTCTTTAACCATCACCAACTGCTGCTAGCTGTAAAACATTTCAGTGGATCTTTAATGGTGCAAGCAGCCATCTCATGAAAAGATTAAATCTAGTTATTGCTGTGCATGATCAAATAACAGCTGAGGAATGTGATGCTGCTTACAATGTCAGGTGCACTCATAATGCTTATGATGTTTGCATATTTCAGCGTAATATAACACCATATATGTTGCTATATAAGGATAGCTTCAAGCTGTTTATAATTTAAAAGTACAGTAAATTAACCAAGGTCAAGTTACCCTTTTGAAAACGTTTTTGTTTAATAACAGATTTTTAAATTTATATTAAACAATTAGGATCTCAGTTAGGGTGACTTCAGCTAATCTGTTTTGGATGTCCGAATGTTCTTTAACTACATATTAAAATGAGGTTAAGTTAGCAGCATTACTTTCAGTTTGTTAGTCCTATGTACTGTTGCTTTGAAGAGTCAGTAGTTTTTTCTCTCACCCCATTAGTATTCCACTGATTTTCTCTTTATATACTTTTACACAACTGTCAGTGGTTACTTTCATTTAAACATTATGGAATCCTTACAGATGACTCTCCCAACACTCTTTAACAGCAATTCATAATTGTTAACAAAACAATATTCAGAATATTCATAATGAATATGAATTTATCAAATGTGTAATGTGTAAATCTCACTTGTACATTTTTGTATGATCAGCTTACCCCCACTAGTGGTTAGGTTTCAGGGTGGAGCGTAATGATTACATTTTACATACAAAATGTATGTTTTACATTTTAAATTCATTTAAAAGCACCAACACATAAATTAGTTATGAATTCTCCTGAAACTGGGCTGGCTCTCCAGTTTGCCTTTCTCTGGAAAGGAAATTCATTTGTAATTAAACATGCAGATGTACAGGTTAATTTCTACATCTCGATTAATTTCTACATCTCAGTTTCACATTCATGATGATGCTAATGCCAGGCATGAACATTTTGCTTTGAGTTTCTGTTGAACACTCTCTCTGCCCTTGTATGGTGTTTTTGTTTGACAGTTGCTCAATTTATGTGTATTTTCATAATTGCTCACTGTATTCTTAGGCAGAGTAAAGTTTACGTATATATCATGATCAACCAGATGCATATGTATTTGTCCTATTTGTATCTTGTATGCATCTTAAACCATACCTTTTAAACAGTAAAAAATCTGCTCGTTCATACTGCTCCAAGAAATGCTAACAAACCCCAACATTTAATATATTAGTGTTATTAGTGTTGGGTTAATTTAGCCTTCAGACATGATGTTAGTGTCTTACTAGTTAGTATGAAAGTTTTAATTCATTAAAAAAACCTTGTAGGCTAAATTAGTAAATGATTGGTCTGTGACAACAAGGCAGCTGCGTCCAGTTTTTGAACACAACTCTGCACTAGGGGGCCAGGACCCAGACTAAGACTAAATTAGATAATTAAGATGGTTACCTCATCTGAGGTGAGTGACCCACCTGTGTGTTCCTCTTGCTGATCTGTTGGGTGATGTGTGTTTTGCCCGTGCTGGGGTCCACACCTGCCAATGGTACCACCACCTCCCCAATGACATCATCCCGTGCAAACCGGTCAAAGCTGAGCACCAAAAAGTGCAGCGTAAGCTCAGGGAGCAAACTGTATGGAATGCCATAGAAGGTGAAGGTCTCATCGAAAACAGGCTCCAGAGTCTTCCTCAGCACACGTGTCTTCACCCGGTGCTTCTTCTCGGGCAGGATGGTCATCTTGACATAGGGGTCTGAGCTTCCTGCCTGTTCATCCACAGCAGGCAGCCCTTGAGCTCCAATGATAGTGACAACAAGAGCCTTCTTGGGGAAATTGTAGTCGATAGCCAGGGTGAGGGTTCCCAGAGATGGTGAGTTGAGACTAAAGGGTGATGCTGTTTTACTGGGGGCTTCGCTGCTACTTCCTGAGCTGCTCTCCATACAACAGTAGTCTGCCCGGATAGGCAGTGCCCTCTCCAGCCTGGGAGGACCCACAGGTGGTACCAGGTGGTTCATCTGTAGGTGCGGAGTACCATTCAGCAGTCCACCCTCAGGATCTGCATCCACAAGGAGGACATCGCCATTTCTAGATCCACGACCCCATTCTTTTAATATGGATCCTGAGCGTCGGCCCACCCGTACAATTTTCTTGCTGTTGCTCAGGGTCTCAGGGTAGATGCTGATGCCCTTAAGCATGTGGATGAACTTGTAGGGGGGGTCAACAGGTGGGTCATAGGGGCCACTACTCAGCTTGTACGTGCCTGTCATTTGACGGTAACGGCGCTGACAACACGTCCACAGGAAAACAGCCACCGTCACAGAGACCACCAAGACACCTGCTCCGAGAAAACCAGCCAGCACTGGGGACACATCTGAGAGAGAGAGGGAAAGAGAAAGAGAGAGGGGTAGGTTGTAACACATGCTGGTGTAAGTTATAAAAATTACACAAAAGAAGCAAAAACAGAGGCGAAACCATGCAATAGGCTTATAGAATGCAGTGGTGTATTGCATTTACTGTTGAACAACTGATAACGTTATATTTTTCTTAGTATCATCTTGGTACTGAAGTATCCTGCACTTTTTACACACCTAGTGCCAAAACACTGTTTCAGCACATTTAGAACCTGGTTAAAAGGATAGTTCACCCAAAAAAGAAAATATTTACATCATTTATTCACCTTCATGTCATTCCAAACCTTTATGACTTTTCACGGAATGCAAGAGGAGATATGTTGAGTGGTTTTGTGTCTGTAAAATGGAAGTCAATGTGTGCCACTGTTGTTTGGTTACCAACAGACCTTAAAATATCTACTTTGTTCCTCAGAAGCTGAAAAGTCATATAGGTTTGGAATGAGATTGAGTAAAGATGGAAGAATTTTCATTTTTGAGTGAACTATACCTTTATGTTGGTCTGTGGAGGATATATTTTTCCTGACTTTAGACTTGACTGAGACTGTGACTGAAACTGTTGACCTGAGACTAATTTAGAGTGAGAAAGGCTTTGGGTCTTACACAAGATTTTTCTTAATTTTGCATATCTCCACTGTCTCTCATTCTTTGTCCTGTGAGAATAATTAACTCCTTTATTTCTCTGCAGCATTTCAGTATGATGACAACAGCTAGTTTAATGTTGATACAGTACAACACAAAAGAATGAAGCCTTAATTTTAAAAAACTAGAAGCTCTTCTGTAGAAATGTTACCACATAAGGCATTATTAGAAATACAGAAACATTTATTGAAGGTATAATTACAGTCAGAAATGTGTCATATACTAATAGCATGGTTTAGTGTTAAGGAATACAACTAATGGTGTGTTCCAGTAGCTCTGGTAAAACATGGTAAAGCACTGGTAAAGCATGACGCTAGGAACAGCAGGGGCATGGGTTTAATTCCTAGGTATGACACGTACTGATGAACTGTACTGTATACCAAAATGCAGCAAATGCGTACTGTAAATACAGTCCATAAAAACAATACAATATGTTTGTTACAAGTTGTTTTAGGTTAAGCTATTTTAAACCTTACTTTAAGAGTCATGACCAAAGGCTCTGGACTCTGAAAGAACTGAGATTTCACTTGGCCTATGTCAGAGACGTGAACTTTCCACATACCACAAAAAACTGCTTAAAACAAAAACTAGATTCCAGAGCACAGTGACTTCTCTCAGATCGTTCAGCGTATCAGAACTGGGGTTGAAAACCTCAGGCGACAGGTTTAAGATGTCAGTGATGTGTAGAAATAAAGCAAAATAATCTTTCACATAGCAAGTCATCAAGTTACCAAATAAATAAAGTTGAACTGGGGAAAAGTTTACAGCCAACATAATTTTTAATATTTAAGAAATGCAATGTGCCGTGCATTACATAAATTGATTGCTTTTATTACAAAATTGTATTTTATCACAAAATTTAATATGCAATTACAGATAAGGATTTAAATAAATTTAAATTATTATTTAATGAAAAATATTTATAGGAAGTATTTTGGTGTATAATGGTGTCATTGTTAAAAATCAAAATGAAATTTACTAAAATAATATTTCCAGACAGGGATAACACAGAAGCTGCTTTTCTACAATGACTCATACACATGAATGTGTTTTAAATGCGGTTCTGTAGAGTATAGGCTACCTTCTTCTGCAGGACTGTAATTAAATCTACTGTACATTGTGCAAATAATTTTTCATAACTTAATATTAACTCATTAGAGCCCAGTGGAGATATCCTGACCCACATTCGTACAGAGTTTTGTACAGTGTTGAATAAATATTGTAGAGATAAACATCTGGTCTCTAACTGAATTTTAGAAAAACAACAAACATTGCCACTAGCAGCCCGAGTATGTCTAATGAGAGTAAGGTAATGAGAACATAGTGTAATTACAGATCTACCCCGTATCCCAATCTGTGTACTTTTTGCTACAGAGTTTTCAAAAAGCAGTACATCAAATAATGTATCTCAAATGCATCTACTAAGATTCTGAGGTGTGCAGCCAGGAGTTTGCAGTCCCATAAGACCACAGGAGTTTCTGAAACACATGATTCCAAAAGTTAAAATATAAAAATAAAAATATTTTTATAACATTGCTATATGTAAGCACACACATTGGTTGCTTGTGGTTAAATTATACTTAAATATACATTTAACAACACCTGCAACATTTATTTTTGTAATTACAGGTGAACAACAAACAGATCAAAGGACACTGTCAACATGACTGTTGTAGTATGTCCACAAATGTACTATTGCCACTGCAGACCAGCACACCGCATACTTACAGAACATACGTCTTCATTGAAGTGGCAGACAACTCAGACTACCAACCGAATCTGATTATTTATATTGCTGACATATCTGCCTCATTAACACAAACCCCCCTGAAACTTCAAATGTCAGCAGCAGTCCAAAACAAGTTTAACTAGAGCTGGCAGGTGCCATTTTTTCCACATGCTACAGGGTATTCAATTAGGAGGCATCACACACATGGGTTCCCCTCTGCCTAAACACCTTTTTATAATGTTGGAACATGCTGTTATTTCACTTTGGGTCTGGTGGGCTAAGGGACTTAGTTCAAGTTAACATGAAACAACATTCACAAGCAATTTTCTGTAATCTGTAATGTGATGATTTCTGAGTGAAATAAGATAATCATCAACAACATAGAAGATTTGTAGGCAGACCTCAATTTATGTTAACAGTGGATTGTGGAGAACTGGTCACCTCCTGAAAAATCTTTATAACCCACATGAGGAGGCTTTTAAATTGATGTGGTGGCTGAAATTTACATTTCCTTTTGAGAGCACCTTTATGTATCCTAATGTATCCTAATGCTTCTTTTTCACATCCATGATTATTTGTTATTATTGTTGTAACCTACTTAAAACAACATTGAGGTTAACAATTATATTTAACTTCTGGCATGATTTTGGAAGGACTGCATTACCTACAACAGCAGCCTAACTGTTGTAGTGGTTAAATAACCATTTGGCTATTGGTTAACATTAGGTTGTTTCAGGGGCAGAGTAAGTTATTAGATTTTGAAGGAAGATTATGAAAGACAATCACTTTTCAGGAAAACAACCTGCACTGAGAATCATGCACAAGACAGTGCTATACAAATGGTAAAGAAAAAACTAATTTAAAAAATGAATTGGTTTATCATGGAGCACAGTAAGTTTTCAAAGCATTTTCTTATGATAGATTTGCCACAGTCTCCATTTTCTTTGTCACCCCCTCTGCAGTGTTTTTTTATTTCTCCAATTACATACTTGACACTCTTCTTTTACTGCCTGTTATATTAGTCTTACACTGTGCCCTCTTTATTTTCCTCTCTCTACTCCCCTGCACATCTCTCATCTCCTCTTTCCACTTGCCAAAGTCAAGGCCCCGGGGAGGTGAAGTGTTCAGGTCGCCGTGGCAACAACAGGTCTTTTTCTTTCATCATGCCAGTCAAAGCTGATTGGAATTCTGTGTTCGGCCTGGGTTCAATGTGCTGATGAGAACAGGATGTGCTTTGGAACCCCCAAAAAATGGTCTCCTAAAGAAAATGCAGCCAATGGGAGCACAGAAACAAACCACATGACTAAGCAACAAAATACAATGATAAAGATGCAAGTGCAGGGGAAAAGCCACTAAAACATCACACCCTAGAAAAAAACCAAGTAAATTATGTCGTTTTGTATTTAAAAACATCATTGTAGTACACTATATTCATTAAAAAAAACAAATAGTACATGATTTTACCATGTTTTTGGACATCATTATAGAATCACATTGTTTACTTTTTTTGTTTATGATAATAAAACAGTATACTTTGTCTTAAAAAACTAACAAACACACACACGTTTACTCTACACATCCACAGAGCGTTTCAGACTGCCACATTTCTGGTGGGATTACCAACAACACATTTTACTGCTTTTAATGTAAAATATCACTTATGCTCTGCTGGCCTCAATAGAGGGCCTGCTTTTATATTCTGGGATTAAAGCCTTCGACTTTTAATTTCTTTTAAAATTATGAGAGAAAATAATTAAAACTAGAGTATCTATGATATCCTGGTTCCTAGATGTGTAAACGTATAGAAGTTTGACTATGGGATATTTTTGGCCATTTTAGCATAGATCAAGATAGATTTTTAAGTCAGATCATTTAAAAAAGTAACATTACACCCATCCCTAACAAGCCACAAGATTTCATCCTTCATGTCCATAGCACAAGGGAAGCCGCACACAAAGTTTCATATTTAAGGTTAGGGGTTTAATAATATATTTATTCCATATATTTATTCACTCATATCCAAATTATGCTGTCAAGTTTAATATTTACAGTTCAGAAGTTTAACAGACTCATGCAAGCACCAGTAAAGTTCATGTGAGGTAACCTAAACTCAAGAACCTGTGTTAGATAGGTCTCACAGTACTGAGAAACCTCAAACCATTGTCTGGAATAAACAACATTAGATTAAAGACCCAGACAAGGATGAGTGAGGTTAGAAGATAAGATTATATAAAGATATGTATGAGAGTTGGAGATAAAAGGGCTTCAGATAAAAACAATTTAATAGAACAGGGAGACATAATATGTTTGGAAAATCCTGAAACAACACAAACTGAATCTAGAATGTGACTGGAGTTAATGCATTGTTCGGGCAGATCAAGCAGCAATGCAGCCTCGCACGACCCCGCCCTGTTTCTATCCACACAAAGGCTGGGCCCCTCCCCTGTTCCACTGGACATTACGACCCCCCAGTGGGACTCACAACCAGATGATGTCACTTTTGGCTGCATGTTTAAAAGCCTGCAGCTTCTGTTGCTTAGTGACAACCCCTCTGGGTGAGGAACAAAAGGGGATAAAAACATTTTGCCAGCTGATATGCTTAGCTTCCACAGTGGTAACTGTGAAAATGATAAATTAAGTCACTGGCTGAAATCTGACTTAGTGATTTATGATTTTCACCTGGTGGTCATAACGTGAGTTAAAATATCCATAGACTTACACTGAAGGGCAAACTCATAGTTACAAAGACTTGATGGTGGGCCTTGGACTTGGGTTAATAAGTAACCACTCAGCAACCACCTGGCAACAGCCTAGAGAACACTTTAAACATGTTATGGCCACAATAGTTTGTTATGATGATGACTTTTTGCACAGGCAAACACTGCCCATAACTGTCATTCAGTTTTGTTGTTCCTGGATTTATTTATCTTCCAGAACTTGGTGGCAGTTATCTCACAGATATTTGTAAACGGCAGCACTGCTTATTTGAAAAAAAAAAACAATATATTATTAGCACCATACATGCTCGCTGTGATTATGACACGCTTCTCAATGTGCTTTATCCCTCAAGTACACACAGCCAATCTTGTGCAAGTGTGTGTGTGTTTGTGTGTGTGCACACATGATTAATAAGCATTGCTAAATTGCCCATAAATGACAAATGATCCCGTTGTCTGCAGTCACTGGCAAGCTGTAGAGCAGGGTAAGGAGAAATTAAAAGAAAGTAAGACCAAGTAATGATGAAGTGCAGAAATGAGGATAGATGGTGAGTTGGTCACAGAGAGGACAGATGTGAATAATGATGCTTAGCACTGCTAGAGCTTTCTCTCATACTCATATATGCTTTCACACGAACACATACACACATCTCAATTTTCTGTTCATGAGGATTACAAAAAGATTTATTTAGCTGCTATATTACGATGGTTCTTCCTCTATATTTGTTGTCAAGGGGAAGCTCACAGTACCAGCAGTGTGGAAATGAGTGATACAGCAGTCGTGCTGTAGAGGTTCAGTGTGTGCTGGATTTAACAGCAGGAACAGAGAAGGGCTTGTCACTCTGACACCAGTCACATGCATAAACAAACCCATTGTTCAGTCACTGCAGTCACACACACACACACACACACAAATTCACTTATACACTATGCACACAGGTGTGTGTGATATGCTGAGAAACAACTAGATTCCAATTTTTAAAATTAAATGATTTTTATTATTGCAAAACAAACGTACAAATATATATACTAATTTATTATAAAAGATTTAAACAAAATTTAAACTGGGACAAAATAATTATTTGTGCAGAAGACATCTCTCCATCACACACACACACACACACACACACACAAAAGATTGGGTCTGTCCAATGAATACACTCAACAATTCCATTTAAATGCTGAAAACTTCCAAAAGAGTATTTACCATAAAATTCACAAATTCACAACAGAGATTATTATTTCCAAATGTGACCAATAAAATTGGAATCCTTTACACATCTGACATCCAACTGGCAGCAAATAAATCAAAGCACACTGTGAATCTCAATAAGACAACCAAAGGAAGGGTACTATTGATGCCTGAGACCTGACCTGGTCACCTTCCTTTCTGAAAGCATTTTATTTTAATCATGTTTTGCTGATAAAAAAATTGGGTCTCGCAAGGTCAGTCGACGTTCTGCTTAATCAATGAAGGCACTGAATCTTATCTAAGAAGAGTTGACATTTGTTTAATATTGATACAGCATTAACAAAATCGGACAGAATTTGGTTGCCATCTTAGTTCTTAAGTTAACATACAGATATTCAAATCTGTTGTCAACTATTGATAAACACACTATATAAAAGTAATAAAATTGTTTATTCTTTTCATGGATTTAAAAATTCTAAAGCTCTGTTTATCTGCCTGGATTGGTCCTTGTTATAGTCTTCTGATTCTGTCTCCAGGCAACTCCCACGCGGTAGACTGTGATCCAAGATGCCTCAGACATGTTCCTAAAATACTTAACCCAAACTACGTCACACACATTCACCAGGAAACGCATCACAATGATCTGCCTTCCCAACACATGACATAGTCAGCCTCATAAAATCTGACGGCTAAGAAAGCTTGGTAAAAATTGACTTCATATTTATATGCCCATTAGAAAAGATTTTCCCACAGAATTGATTTTCAGGGACATATTTTGTTTTAACTTTATAGAAACACTTAATAATTGAAATACTACACCTGAACAATTTTAGCTGTTATCAGTAAAATCAAATACAAAGGTAGCTGTGATTAACATGAAATACATTTTAAATAATTTGCCAGTTTTTATGTTAGATTATAAAGCTCTCTGCTGTCTACCATCAAGTTAGATTTAGACAGATCAATGTCATCCACACGTCACCATTAAGATTTGTTTTATGCCAAACAATTTGTATGTCATATCATCAATGTATTGTTTAGAATACCAGACATAATGTACTCTAACTGTAAATAAAAGAATAAGTGCTGTTGTAATAGCTGGAGATGAAGCAGTGGGAGATGAACTGGTCCTGTGAAGAGACATGACGTCATACACGCAGTGTCATCGGGGATGTGAGTTAGGCCGCGCGTAACATCTGCCCATCTCTGATCACAAACAGGGTACATCCTAAAATGGCCTTCACCATAACTACGTACGTATGTACTTATGAGACAGTCAAGTCAACTAAAACTGCCATATGTAGACAATTCAAGGAACGGAGGGAAAGTTGCAAAACAGCAAACACGTTTATCTAGGCGCGCCGTCTTTTATTTATACATTTAGACTTACCCAAATTACATATAACACCCCATCACACAGCCATGCAGTCATACAGAATGTCAATAGATAAACGCGCTTCATACGTGAGTTCATTAAATCACTTCACGTGCATATTTCCGGTGCTGCAGTTGCTATACTTGGTTAGCCTGCATGATTCATTATTTAATAGACTTATCTGTTTTATAAGCCAACATTTTCAAAGAACTTGCTCCTGTAACCTACTCTATACTATAAAATAACAGCATACGAAAAAATGCTCAGTATTATCCAGATACTCAGGACACTGAGCGAACACAAAATATGAACCTAGTTATCTGCTTTCTCCGGCTATTAAATGAATTGATTAATAAGGAGCCGATTCTGGCCATGTATCATACTGGTGATATTTACTCAAATATATCTACATTAGGCTAGGGCTTCATTACGTAAAAACATACATATAACAATTTACTTACCATAGGTTGGTTTTAAATCAGTAATCTCAGCCATTCTGAAAGTCCAATGGTTTGGCTGTGATCAGAAAACAAAAAATAAAAAGCAAAGAAAGTGCAATTTCTATTTTATTTCCATGAATTTCTCCAGCCCGTTCCTGCAGCTGAATGGGTGGCCGAGCTGTGGAGATGTTTTCTTCTGTGCCTGCGCACGCGCTCCTCAAGGATGCGAAGGTGACGCGCCCGCGCTCCCGCTTCCTCCTCCGCTACAGATGCAAGTGATGCTCAGGGCGGATGCAGCGCATCGTTAACAAGTATTCAGATATAAGCCCTTCAGCACCCCCTATAGGCCAAGGTAAATACCACATTACATTCAGGCAATGTGGTACATACGTCACACATACTGACAATGCTTAATTGTACTGACAATTAATATATATTTTATATACATGTATATATGTGTATTACAACAATTAGATTTACTATATTATATTTATGGACAGGTTAGGTCAATTGGATATAATAAAATCACCCTTGGCTGTGTGTGTATGTGTGTGTGTGTTTGCCCTGCAATAGACTGGCCATCTATTCAGGGTGTACCCCGCCTATGGCCAGAGATGCTGTGATAGGCTCCAGCCTCCCGCGACCCTGAAGAGGACATGCAGGTTAGGAGAAAGTATATTATATGTATATGCATAAAATACTACATTTTTTATATATTCATTATTATTATAATTTAGATCTATGATATTGGGTGATATATTTTTATTCTAATCAGGTGATGTTGATTCCCACATTTTTTACCAATATCAATTTTTACAAATTGTTCAATAAGGGTCATTAAATTAATTTTAAAGATGATATAAATTGTCAGGTTAACAACTTACAAACCTTTAAAAAAACCTAGAAATCAGAATTTTTTTAATTAATACTAATATTACTAGGTTTTTGTGTGATTGTCAGTGGGAATCCTTTGTTTATGTTCATACAATGTTATCATAATCATAATATTCGACTCATTATCATAATATTCTACTCATTAAAACACATTACAAAATATCTGTATCAAAATGTTTTTCTTTACTTTGGTGTACAGTCAACATTTAGGAGCAGAATGTCCTTCAACAGTAATAATTATAACAACAAGAATTGAAATGACAATATCAATAAAATAATCAATTCAAATATATTCACACTGGATAACATACTGATAAATACTTGTAAGAAATAGGCTTAATACATGGAATGCTGTTGATGTTCCAGTTGGGTGATTGTCATGTTACTGTTTTCATCATGTTTACACAATAACAGTATGTCCCATCAGTGAAAACACTTCATTGTTCTATATGTTAAAGCATTGCAATAACTATTTTTGGAAAAAGTCAACCTTTGGACAAACAAGAAAGTTATCCTTTAAAAGTATTAAAACTAAATAACAGAGCAGGACAGGCCTGGCATTGAGGGAAAAGTGTAGTAAGCTGCTGTAGAATTCTAAAAGTAAATGTTTCTGTATCATGATATTTGGGGTTCATCATAACATCTTTTCAGCATTAAGTTAAAATAAACTTCAAAGATCACATAATATAATTGGCAAAAAAACCAACAAGTTTCATAATCATACCATACCTGTGATTCTAAGCAAGCTATGCACTGAAATTGCTAATGACATTTAATTACCAGTTCATGTCTATTTTTATAATAAATGTTGTCCATCTTAAATTACAACAAATACATGTTGTTACACCACCAAGGTGTATTAGAAGTGTAACACGATTTCTCGCCAAAATGACCTCAAGATAGTATACTGGTGTAAAGACAATGCAACACCGATTCAGCAGAAGAATTTAGGCATACATCACAAGTGCCTTTGAAATCTGTATCCAGACCAAAGTGTTTCATTGCATTTTCTATTTAAACTGCAGGTTGTCACTTTATGATATTGGGAGATGGACTCACAAAAGCACTCATCAGAACAATGAGTATACCTGACATGTTTTTAAAGCAACTGACATTAAAAAAGTTATTTCAGTTAATTTACAGAAAGCCTCTTCATTTTTAACATGACCTGAGTCAGCATGACCTACCCTGCAGATGAAGAGTTTTGCATCACTTGCACTGACCAACTTACAAACAAGTCATACATGGTCACAACAAAACCCAAAACACTCTCTGAATGCAAAACATCCCTGCCATGCTTCATTGCTTAAAACTGTTGCCAGATCTTTCAGACCAATAGGTTTACAATGTTTATAATTAAAATAATTGAGGTCTTTTTTCAGCATTTGTGAAATCAAACATAAAGGAAAGGCACAAAGACATTGACTGTAGTAACACCATAAATCCCTCTATTAAATAGCTGTGACTTACCACAACTAATATTCGTCAAAAACACTAAAATTAGTGAGGATATACATGTAACTAAAATCAACATGAAATGTCACTCACAGGCCATGTTACTTCAGTAATGTGAGTGAAACCATCTGGAATTAATTTGTGAGAAGTGGCCCTAAGGGGACCGTGTAGGCCGTCACCTCCAACACCCGTCACCTCCAACACCCACATTTGCGGAGGCTTTCAGAGCAGGACGTGGTGCCTGGAGGTTTCAATCTGCTGTTATTTATTATTATTGCTGTAACCTTAATAACACTTACTAGTATTGTACTGTGTGACCAATACTGCATTAGATGTTGCCTCAGCAATTTATTAGCCTATTGGTTATCATTGTTCCATATCTTACACAGCTTAGATGATAAAAGCCAAAGAAAATCATTTCAGAAAAAGTTATTCCATCATCATCATGAAACATTACAAACATTAATTTCTTTGGAATAATGTGTACTGATGAATTAAGCTCAATAATGCCAGAAATGTGTTTCAAGAAGTAAACAGGTTCTGTTTTGATTTCATGTTGATTTTAACAAAGGTTCAACTTTAACTCTCAGATAGACTCATCACTTAAGTTACTAAATATTTGCATTTGTATTGGATATACATATTAAATAAACTAATATCAAGGGTCTTACAATAAATGCATACGTGTACAGAAAAACATACACATTTTACCTGGAAAGCCAGCAAAACAATAATGTTTAATGTTTAAAGTTTAGATCTTCTACCCGTTTGCAAAAGATTTGGGACTTTATTCAATTATAATGCCTGACTGAATTTTAGTTATTATCACAATCCATACATGTTAATGGCTGAAAAACATTGCTATAACAATTAGAAAAATAAGTCGCCGGGCAAGATAACAATATATGATGAAGCTGAGTTACTGGTGTTGGCAAAAACAAACCCATTGGTTGAAACCGGTCAGGTGGTACATCAAGGCTCTACATTCATTCCTCTTCAAGACACGCCTCCTTTTGGTTTGGTTAAAGTATGAGGTGAACGTGAGGTCCAGAAAAGAGCAGAATCCAGACGCATTTTGGCATAAAGAAAAATCCACTGGTTTCATGCTTAATTATCATGAGGTATTCTGGCTTTGGTGAGTTACACCACATGGCAAATGATTTTGGTTACAAACACCAAACTGTGTCATCACAAATACTAATACCACCATTTTAAAGCTGAACAAGTCAGGCTTTTGTTTTGTTTTTATCATCTTTTTAGTATGAAAATAAAGAAGCTGGAAGGCTATTGTAAGTATGACTAATACGAAGCCTGGACAAGCCGCATTAACAACAGGCAGCGATAACTGAGTTTAAGTCCACATTTATAGAAGCACAGCACAAGCACAGAGATGAGGATTTCATTTTGGACAGTTTTTTTTAATCCATGTGACCAGTTTTAAGAGAAATCTGGTTCTGCTTTGTCCCTCAGAGGCAGAATTTGATCACTAACGTTGAACGTCTATTTTTGATGGTCCTTTCAAACGATTCCTGAAGTGATCAGTGACATACATATGCTCTGAGGCATTTGGTGTTACCAAACCGTGGTAAATGTCTGTTTATACCTTGGGGGAAGTCAAACAGTCTCTTCCTCACCTGAACATGAGTCATTGTTGACCGTGTTGTGTGTGTGATACCAGAGTGTAAGAAAGCTCAACAGAAGGGTTCTGGAAGTAATAATCCCATTCATTATCTTCTTGACCCAACATGACATCTGAGGTTGTTTAGCAAATAACATATTATAAATAACTAAATTTAAGAAATGTACCTGTGAGGAATAACACTACCCATAATCCTAAAGAGAGATCCACCAATCCAAGATAATTGTTAATTTTAATAATATTTTGGAATAAATGTACAAATACATAGTATTTTAAACAAACATATATTATACCAAATAACGTATATACTCAATAGATTTAGATTGTATTGTTGCTTGTGATTTTATTACAACATTCACAATGCTTCATGAGACATGAGTTCATTGTCTCTTTTGTCTACTTTCTTTCTGTGAATCAAAAATTACTTTATGATTCATGATTGGTTTGGCTGAAAAGTGTTAAAGAATTGAAGATTTTAAATCTCTCTTGAGAAGATTAAAGGACAGATACTTCCAGAACCCAGGCCGCAGAAGAAATGGGCGGTCATTGTTGCGCTTTATTATATGATCAGATACTGACCCCATAAATTAATTTCTTGCAGGACAGACTGTAAGCATTTTCTACCAGTATTGCAAAACTATTAGCCTCTAATATTCTTACTGTAACTGCATGATGTGCAAAGCTAGAAAGGCATATGAACAATAAAGCTATTTCCCTGAAATTAATTTTTAATCAACCCTGTGTAAACTTGCATTCATTAGTAGACCTGTAGCGCTAACGTATATACATCTAATTTGAAACAGTGAATCTCACAAAGCTTGTGACTAACATGTGTAGGTCATATTGCACCCCATAATTAAAAGAAAGGGATAAATTATATTTTGCCTCAAGAAAATTAAGCCTAATTTAAAAACAAAAAAATGTTCCCATAGCTAATGGAAAAATAATGATGTATTATTTATGAAATAAATCATTTAAACAGCATGGTAGTATTTGTTGTATTTAATTTATATGGATAAAAAAAATTAACTAAATAATTGTATTGCAGTGATCTGTTTTCTGTAACAGTAAAACTAATCAGAATGACAAAAATTTGGTTATGACTTTACTTAATTGTCAAAACACACTTACTTTTTTTAATGCAAATCTAAATTCTTATTTTTAATCTTTTTTATAGTTTCTCTTTTAATTTTAGGGTGATAAATGACGTGTACATTTTGCCAATGAGATTCACCAAAACAGAAAAGCATTATATCACTATAATCAAATGTGAGGAAATATCTTTTAAAAACATGAATGAGTTTTTTAACTCAAATTTGAATTTCTGTGGTGTTTTTACTGGGATTCTAATGACTGATAAAAGTGCAAACTCAATTATATTGCAGTTAGCACATAACTCTAGTGAGTACAGCATCTGTGTAGTGAGTGTGTGCTGCAGTGTGTACTGTTCTCTCACTGCCCTCAGTTAGCTGGTCCGGGGTCTGCCAGTGGCATAGTGTGCAGCACCTCATCCAGCAGTTGCAGTGCACGGTGCAAATGGACCTCCACCCAGCAGGGGGTGTGCTTAATACTCTGCCGTGGGTAGTCAGGCCCCCAGCCCTTCACAAAGCTCAGTCGCAAGATGCACAGCCTCCTGAGATCATCCACACCGATCCCTGCTGCTGCTGACAGGCCTGGGAAACAAACATTTGCAAAAACACATAACACACTCACATCAGGAGTAATCATAACAAAAGGCATAATCATAACAAACAACCCCTGTTGACTGGCTTTGATCATGGATCTTTTGGTACTAAAAATGACTGTGTATCCTTAAAGGAGTCATATTATGAAAAACACCCAAATAAACAATTTTGTGAATATTTGCTAATATTTGTCTGTTCTCTGTGTGTGTTTAAAAAATATTATGTTTTGCACATAGTCCTGGCTGTGTAAATAGAAGATAAAATAAAGTGGATCTGACTGATCCCCACAACACCATAACACTCACGTAGCCAATCAGCAATAGGCCACCTAGGTGTCAGCTATTAATTGTTGCACAGCGAGGTTGCACTGTCAAATATCAACAATTCGCATAAATTACTTAGAGTGCAATGTGCTTTGTAAGCACACCATAGGCTTTTGCAAAGCTGAAAAGATGGTTCTAAAATAAAACTCAGAAACAAGCAACTGAAGTTTATTTTTAGTAATGTACCAAATAATTTCAATCTGATGTTGATTGTTTTTAAAAAAGGCTGTTCATAGATAAAACATGGTCATATGAAAGTAAACTGTGACTATCACTGAAACTATCACTTTAAACGGACTGCAAGAACTTTTTTAACACCAAAAATTTGTAATATGTTTAAAAAAGAAGATTGTTTAAAATTATGATGTTTGATCGCAGACACTCACTGACTGCAGGGGCAATTCCACCCACGCTTCCTGGTCCCGGAATATTTCCTGCCACGGCTGCGGCCTGTGCTGCTGCAGCTGCCTGTGCTGTGGCTGCTTGTTGCTGCATCTGCCTGTGGCACTGCCTGAGGTCAAACACCTGCAAAAACACAACAATGGCCTTACTCCTTTTGTTCCTGATAAACAGCCCTCAATGCCAGAGATATCCTAAAATGGATAAAAGTGCATAAAAGGTTAGTGCATAAAAAGTTAGAGGCAGAGCTTGTGACCCTAACCTTAATGTAGGCCCCTGGGTAGATTTTATGCACAGCATCCCCAGGCGCTCTGCCCGCCTCTCTGTCCAGGTAGTAGCTCTGCACAAAGACGGCATGATCGCTCATGCAGCGCATCCACACGTCACCCTCTCCACGACACTCCAGCTGCACTCCTTTACCTATGTGCAACCTGCAGACCAGGAGAGCAACACAAGATCTGTCAATCCCACAGTGAAACAGCCTTTCCAATACATGTAGTTCTACTGAATTGTTATGTAACACAAATGAACACATGCTACTGAGTGTCATAATTAAAACCACTTGATTACCACTTAACAAACGCATTAGGCTGTGACTGGTTAACATCAGTTATATCAGGGGATCTCAGACTTTTTGGGGCAAGGGACCCCTTCCAGGAGAGACAATTTTCCAAGGACCCCCAAGAACATATTTCATTTTAATCATGTTAATACTCATATGCTTTAAAGAATATGTTTTAAAGGTCATTCTGTTCAAATTGCTTTTGGACTCATTTATATTTTTCAAGTTTAATTAAATAATTTCATAAACATTTACAGTAGCAAGACTGCTCTAATAATACTTTCTTGGTGTTTCTTTAGGTGTTCTTTATAGTTTAAGTGTTTAATAATACAGAAATGTTATAACTTAGTTATTTTATAACTTACCGTGTAAATTATAATTTTATAGACCACCTGTTATGGAGTGCTGCCCACCTGCTTATATTACCCACTGTTCATCAGAATTGCATAATCTGTTTGTTTATTATTGTTTATCATGGTGTAGTAAAACATTCTGGCACAGTATGTATTTTTTGTGATGTGTGCCAAAACAGACATGAAACCTGTGAAAATCATTTACATCTGAACAGGGACTCAGGCGCACACACTCACAACCACTAGGGCTGGGTGATATAATGATTAAAAAACATTACTTTTAAACAACCACACATACATATACTACATACATACATATTCATACTTATACTGTGCTGGCTGAAACAGTTGTGGGATTGTGGCACACATACCTGGCCCGCTCACTGGCATCCGTGCGGTGCACATTGCTAAGCTGACCCAAGCAGAAGCGGTCACCTCCTGAGGGGTCTACATACCCGTCAATCGTTACCACCGGACAGCTGGACAGAACTTTAAACATCTCCCCCACCTGAACATCCATCTCAAAGTAAGAGATGGAACACCAAAATTCAGGACCTATAGAAGCACCACATGAATACAGAACGGTGACTCTGAGAACACATATAAACAAATTTACATTTTGCAAATTTACAATTTACATATGTATATGTTCATGTAAAGTTGAGTTTATATATAAGGGCAAACCTGGATGGTTGGAGACTGGAGGGGGGAAAGTTGCTGAGCTGTGATGCTGAGACCCTGACAGAGTGAAAATAAAATGATTAAGTTCCTAATCAACTGGGTTCTAAAAATGTTCTGTTAATGTTTATACGCAAACGTACAGAAGTGGGGGTGATGTAGAGGTGGCTGATGACCACGACCATTCTGCTGGGGTCCTACAGGAGTGTAGGACGCTGTGTTGCTGCCTGTCCAGGTTGCTGCAACAATTTAGAGATTAAAAAAATGTTTTGAGTCAATAAAACTGTCCTTGATAACAACATAACACCTAACCAGGCAGCAATACTAGATGAGTATTTTATATGTCCACACTGAAATTGAAGAGGTACAATGCAACAAAATCTCAACCAATCATAACATATTTGATGTTTACTAAATGCGAGAAATAGAAACCAAGTGAACAACGCAATGTGTCGCAACTGGTTTAAACTTGAAAAGCATTTATCACTTGCTGAATCGTGCTTGGTTAGACCTTGTTTAACACTCACTATGAAAGGAACCTTGCGTTTGGGGGTGTTTGGAGCTGTTGTAGCCATTCTGGTTCGGTGGAGGCTGTGGTGGGACAGGGGTCTGTGGAGGTCCATGTGTGGGGGTGGAGGGGGGAGGTGTAGGGGTCATCACCTGACCCTGAGGAGACGCAATTTGTAGCAGGCCTTCACCATGGCCTCCCTGCATTGGCATCATAGAGCCTGAAGCTGAAAATCGTAAAAGATATCAACTGGTTGGTATGACTCAAAGTGAAGATGTTATCACCCCACAATCCTATGTGGGCCAAGGATCAGCACTTACCAGTGGGGGAGAGGGGTATATTGGAATAAAGGGTGACTGCTGGAGGGCCGCGTGTGGGTTCTGAAGCCATTTGTAGAGGGGGCATTGGCTGGCCGTAGTGGTCTGGAGGAGGGAGCTTCATCGCCCCCTGGTGGTCCTGCTGGGGAGGGAGACCTGGGGGAACTTCCATTTGGATGCAGTCATGGCTGTACTCTTCCTTTATCAGTCTGCCAGAAGGACCTAAACACCAGTTAGAGACAGGATGAATCATGGTTGATCATGAAACCTACAAAAACATGTCTGGGTCACGTCACCCCAAAATTATAAGAATTTTAATATTTCGAATACAGAAAATAAATTAAATAAAGTACAATTATTTTGTGCAATTACATCTGCATAAGTTCACTTTTATGCAAAGATATGGTCTTATGCAGAACTCACCTGTGTTTTGAAGACTGAGACCAACTTGAGGTGAGAGTGTAAACAATGGAAGATGACCAGAGAGAAAAACATGTTACAAATTTACCAAAACAACCTTCCCTGCACTGATGAAAGTTAAATAAAGAGCACTAATTAAGCCAAACCAAAGAGGATAAATTAAGCCAAACCATAGTGGACCACACTGCATCAGCACACAGTTGAATTTAATAAACAAGAAAGCCACATATTTAATAACTTATTGTTCATGGAATTAGAGTACAACAGACTCACCGATGCCTGGTGACACCACTCTCTCGTAATGGTATGGGTTGACACAGACATTATCATATTTGAGGTCAAATGCATACTGGCAGAATTTCACATGTTTGAGCTCGTTCTTGTGTAGGTCTGGCCAGCGCCACAACCTCGCATAGATTACGTGTGGGAAACCTTTTCGACCCGCAACCTACAGAAAGAAAGAAAATTAAAATAAAGACTCTCTAGTACAAAGGAAATCATAAAGCGGAGTAGACTGGGGATCTAAAAATAGGTCAAGAATCATTTTTTAGACAAGAAACGAACATGGGCTACACTGGGAATTATCACAGTATGTACATTTTTTCATCTTCTGAAACAAAATGTAAGTCTGTGGGATATTTTCACCCATTTATCATCTGCCACGCTCAATTTTTGATCTATTGTCTGATCTGTGATATTTCAATAATTTGGACAACAAATGGCGTGAATCACAATGTATTTTTATACCCATATAATTCAAAAATTTTGACGCTAGCCAAAGTCAAACTCATATCGCCCACATATGCACGACAACTCAAAACATTAAGTCAAACTTCTGCTAAGAATACATCAAACTAACAAAGGTTTGAAAATAAGCAGCTATGTATCAGGAATGCAGTTGTAGGACTGAACATAAGGCCATGTGATCACTGTTGAGTGGATTTCACAGCTGCTAGTGCAACAGGAAGGACGTGTTTTTGATAAAATAATCCTATGTAGATTAACACCACAGACAAAATGCTACAGTTCAACCAAGGGATAAGACCAGCTGTCCAGCCAGACTAACATAAAGACAGAAATGTTGAGGTTGAGTTGGTTAAAGTGCCAAGGTTTAAACCCTGGGGCAGTGTTTCTCAAACAGGGGGCCTCAAGATGACTTCAAAAAAGCAACTAAAACAACTAAAAAACAAAATATTTCTTATTGCTTGATTATTTTTATAATGAACATACATCTTTTTAGTTATGCTAAGCTCAGGAATATTTTATTGGATATAAATTTTGAGTCGAGGGCCTTTGGATATTCTGTGGACAATGGGAAGGGGTCTTGAAGTGAAAAATGTTAAACTCCATTGCCTTAAAGAAAGAGCAAAAGAGAAAAGAGCATACTTAAAACTATGATAAAAATGTCATACATGTCCGAGTCAATGCTCAGACCTGTCCTTAACAAAACCATTTTAGAAATATTTTAGAACAGATATTACAAATGTAAAAGGATACAAAATTTTAATAAAAAGAATATAAAACAACTTTTTACAGCTAAGACTGACTATGATGTTTTGGTGAATAACTAGGTAGACATTTAAATAATGCGATATGCAATATGTGATATGATGCTTTAAATTAAAATCTTTAAATACAATGTATAAATATTTATAATATATTAAGTATATATACAATATACAATATATATTGTATTAAAATATATTTATAAACTGAAAATTATATAACCAACATACATTTAACATTCTTTCTTGAAAAAAGTATTTCTGAATCAACCTAAAACTTACTATACTCAACTAATACAAAATATTGAATTCAGGTATTACAAACTGTTGCAACATTTCTATAATTTAAACATACTGTGCATCCCTAGTTTAGGTCCAACCATGCTGCCTGTAATTTTCAAGTAATCCTGAGGACCCTTAACAGCTAGTTCAGGTGGTTTAATTAAGGGCTGGAGCTAAACTTCTCACAACAATCATCAGAATTCCTCCTTCAATCTGTCTTTTCCTCTTTTTTTTCAGTACCTTTATTGGTGGTGTTTGCTAACACAAGCATTCTGCCCATAATAACAGTTAGAGATCTGAACAAACCCCTGATCCTAAGTATTAAACTGTATGTAACTCGTCCTTCACCTTTGTGCTATGAACATGAATTAATGAATTTCAAATGATCTAGCTTTTTTGTCCACTCCTCATTGTCTGCCTCTCAGTTTGTCTTTCTCTCTGTCTTTCAATTGCTCTTACTGTCTCTGATGAGGTCAAAAAGGTGACATATTTACTCTGTTCCAATTCCTTGTGCGCTGCCTCCATTGGCACACTTAAAGTTGAGATTACGATAACACAATGGCTGTTGCAAAAGGCAGGATTACGCCTCCTAAAATAGTTATTGCAGTTAAACTCTAAAAGTGCACAGCATGTATCCTTTGCAGAAAAGCCAATCCCCGAATGCATAGCAGGTTGTTGCATACGTAGAGCATTCTAAATGAGTCGTTTACGAGTTTCCATTTTGGTAGGACGCTGCCTGTGTAGGCAGCTTATTAGGTTTTCGAATACAGCCATAATGTCCTCACTCAGCAGTTTAGTTTCTTTCCCATAGATCCTCTGTGTCGGCACACACATACAGCTTTGCTTTCATTTGTGCCCTAAATATCATTACATCTTGTGTGTAAAGAATAGAATGTTCTATCTACAAGCAGTCCTTCTACACACAGAGGAAAAATAGACGACCTTAAGTTAACCCGGCCCCTTTCCTGTGTTTTAGACAAAACAACCTTCACAGCCTCTTCTCCACCCCTTCACCCCTCCCTCCAAATCTGCTCATACGAAAGGGTGGGGAAACTGTGCAGACACCCTCCCACTCCATATAAACCAGCACTTTTACTTTGAGGCTGTTAAGGTTTACAGTCAAAGCCTTGTGATGTGTCTCTTTGTAGCAGCTGTCAGTCATCTAGTATTAATGGAAACCAATGCTAAGGGCAGGAAGTTATTAGCATTGGCTGAAGCTTCAACTGCATCCCGTTCTCCCACATGAAAGACAATCTCAAATGTGTGCAATGTGGATGTGATCTTAACTGGGTCTTTCTGAAGGACTCTAGAGTTCACACTGCCAATGGACAATGTCTTGACTTATTTACACTAACTTGACTTATCACAGGATTCACAAATGATATAGGAAAACACATATTCTAAAGGAAGTTTTTCTAGAGAGGTCAAAGTGAGTTTTTTAATGGTTGACCAATATGAGTTTTTAAATGGCCAATGGTGATAAACTGGAGCAGGATGGTTATGGAGCAAATATAATGTGGAAAATTGTAAAATTCAAAGCACTTATCAGAGTTAATCAGAGCACTTATTTTACCCAGTATTTAATCACAATTGACAGAAAATGTGTATACTCATTGTCAAGGCCGTCAGTAGATTTTGAAACTGGCAGAAGGGGGAAGTACCACTTCTGTTTATCAGCTGAGCTGTCGTAGCTATCAGCCGATGCCAATAATCTCAAAATGGCCAGACAAAAATATCAACCATCTACTGTATCACTAGTTTTTTATACCACATTGTAGACTTGAAAGGATGCACACTCGCAGAACAGAACTATGAAACTCTTCAGATGTCTTTGTCAATGTCTTTCAAACCTGATGAATCACCCTATTGTTGAAATGAGAACTTAAAATACCCACTGAACACCCTAACTATGTCAAAGTAACACCACAACACACAAGTCATTTAACTGAAAAAATGAGTCATCGGCTCATTCAGAACAAACACATGCACACATATTTCCCGCAGTTCACGGCTTACAAAAGTCAACGTCTCAATGTTTTAATGGCAGTCACTGTAACTTCAATTTACCTGTAGGCGTCCATCCAGCGTCCTTTGGATGGTCACACACTTGCTGGGATGGACTCCATTGGTGGTGATGGCGGTAATGAGGGAATCCAGCTCGTCCTTCTTCTCCTTCAGCTTCTTCACAAGGCTCTCAATGGCGCGTTTGGCAAAGCCCTCGTTTTCGCCACCCTGCCTGTGGCACATGAGGCTGTGCACGATGCTGAGGCAAGCATCGTTACTGTTGGGAGGATTCACGGACATCCTGCTGCTCTGACAGATGGGAAAACAGAACAGCAGCATCAACACACACGTCTTAGTCATGCTTCATACACATTGTACGCTACCACGCAGTACTGCTGTACTAACGCTTCAAACTTTGTAGTAGAATCCCTTAATGGAATACAGTCATTCGCCAAAAAAATAAAAAAAACTTTATCATTTTTGGTCACCCCACAGTATTCTAAATTGTGATGGTTTTACGTCATGTTTGGCTATGAGATACTGAAGAACAAATTATGTATGAATTAAGTTAATATTAACATCTAACCACTACCATATCTGATTTAAGCACTAACACATTCAAATATATTCTCTCTAAATTTACTGGCTGTCTCTGTAATTTCCTGTCCACCATGGTGATGCAGACAGGTTGTCCAGCCCCAAACTCACACTATTGGCTGAGTAATTTGACATGTTGGACCACTCAAACAAACAAAGTGCCACACAGCCAGTGTTTATGCTCCTCAGGGAGTCCGCTTACGAAAGGTTTACACAGAGTTGTCTCTGCACATTCATTTGGTCCACAATTTAACCATAAGATGGGCAGAATGCCCCTGGGAGTTCAGCATGACATGAATTGCAAGTGCAAAAATGAAGGTTTTCTAGAGTGCCGTGGTAATTGAGAGCTGACCGATTCTGACACTTCAGATCTCAGAGCATCATCAACTCTAATCTGGAGGGAGCCTCTCTGAGACCCTTATTATCAGACTCAGATATGTGTCTGTGTCTGTGCAAGTGTCTGTCTGCTGTACATCCACATTCAATATACAAAGCAGTAGAGGAACAAATTTACATTAAGAACATAGATATATCATATTAGATGACATATATAAGATAATGCATAACAAAAGCATTGAAGGCCGGTACTGATTTTATATTCTATAATACATGATAAGGCATCATAGATGGCTTCCTGTTAACATGGAATAACAGATTCTCACTGAAATGCTCACATGCATTATTTGCCTCTCTTCTTCAGATACAAAGGCAGATGTATTACTCTGTTATTACATCATGTAGTACCGTGTGCTGGAGTAAAGCATAGCCTGATTTAAGAAGACATACTGACTCAAAATCAGCTTAAGATATCCCAGCATGATGTAACTGTAGTTTCTGGTGTTTACCCATAACACATACAGCAGACGATTTAACATAACAATGTCTACAATGCAATAACAATGACAGTAGGCCTACAAGCCTAAACATGGAAAAAATGTTTTAACTGAGATTTAAGCTGCACAGAAACCCATCCAAGACATTCCCCACGTGCTGTCGAATAACATTAATTCTGTCTGAATACATTAAACAAGATAATGTCATACAAAGTTAAAGTCAGTTCAAACTGTTGACTGCTCTGCGGGCAAACAAATTCCCATATTTGGTCCCGTGACGTCATTAGACCGCCGTCTAAACATTTCACGAGCTCGTGCTGAATATAAGCATAGCTGAGATGACGTCCAAAACGTTTGTGCAGTCCAATTAACTAGTCTAATCAATAACAGACAGATAAACCGTGCAGTTAATAGCCTCTTGATCGTTAACTTGCTGTTTGGAGATGGGGGTGCGAGAGCGTCTCGAGCCAGTGCTTAAAAGGTAGACAGTTATGAAATATTTCAAAGCTCAGGCATGGGCAAAGATGAGTGTTATGACGACACAGACAGACACACCTTTGACGTAATATGATGTTTTAAGACCAAGATCATAATCTATGTCCACCAGATCTTAAATTGAATCTCCGTTACGGATCAAGTTCTTATGTCTCAACTGGTGCTGCGTTCATTTAAAAATGATTAAAATAAATACAAATATAAAATACTCACACATCAGTCGGATTGTTAAAGATTTCAGAAGACTGGTTTCCAGACAAGGACGGAGAGGTAGAAATGCGTGCCCCCTTCCCCCTCCAACATCTAATATGAGTCGATACGGGGCTATCAGGCTCGCTGTCTCCGTCCGTGCATCCTGCCCGCTCCCCCGAAGCCTCTCTCCTCGCTCTCGGTATAACAACAAAAGCGGGTAGACATTGTGCGCGTGAGCGTCTCGCCCGGATCCAACCAATAGGAAGTCGAGTGTCAAAAGAACGGCGGCGCTCAGCCAATCAGGGCGCGGCTCTCACGGCTGGGCCCCCAGGCCGAGGTCTGTCTGGGTCGCGTCTGGATTGACATATCGGCGCGACTGTTTTTTAAGGTGGCGCCGCCTTGATTACTCCGCCCCATATCAGCCCACTCGACTCGCTTCACCACGCCCCTGTCATGCCTGCTCAGCTTCCATCGCTGATTGAAATTTACAATAGCCAGTGACGCTACTGTTAGACTTGTATCCCTGCCGCGTGTAATGCTCGGAGCACTTGAAACCTATATCATATTTTAGTTGAGTAAAAGGCATATGAGAAATAAATCCAGTTGTAATTAAAGAGCAGAAACATTCCATGGGGTCCGAAATTATCGGAAATTTCTTGGATTTTAAAATTAAGTTTTAAATAAAGTTCTGTTATAAAATATTTACGATTCTTTGAGTTTTACCAACTTAATGCTTTGTACAAAAGGTCACATTTTATTACTTTCATTACAATGCATGAATTTCTTTAAAATTCTTCCTAAATTCTTTAACTTTTTAGCCATATTATTTTGACAATATAATTTGAATTTAAAAACATTTTCCACCTTTCCCAAAATCACATTATAATGGTTCATACAGAAACACACACAGCTTTTATAAACATATGTTTATCAGTGTGTTTCTATTTCAATTAACTGGACATGTTTAACCATCCTCTGCGTGTTAATGTGATCAATGACAGAAATAAACTCTTTAGTCAAATGATTTTTAGCAATCTTTCATCAACAAAGTGACTTTTAGGAGGCCCCTCTTATGATTCCAACTTCCTCTTAGATAGATTCCCCCCTTGACCTTTCACCTGTCCTGAAATCTTTTCCTAACCCTCTCCCTTTCAGCAAAAACAAGAGGTCACCTTCAACTGCCCTTTCTCCTCTCCTGTTACCAAGCATTCACTATTTACATAAGAAATGTGCATACCTAAGATTTTCCTGCTGATTCAATTATAATGCAATGGAATGCCTTGGATGCCTGAAGAAGTTCATTTTCTCCCCTACAATTGTATAGTTACACTATTTGTATTGATCTGTAACTTGCAATGTCAACCTATATATGATGATGAAACGTATCATTATAAACCAAAAGAGCAACAAAAATTACTAAAATACTAATGAAAAACTTTCAATCTTTGGAAGACATTTTTAAGAAAATAAGTAACAGTAGTCTAACAAAATACACACTACAACTGGAATACAATACTGAAATACATCCAGGACATTGGTGACAGAAAACAGCTGGATTAAGGTAGACATTGACCATCAAAACAACATTTCCAACAAACATGTGACTGTTTGAGGTTTTGATCTCAAAGATGACAGAAAGTGACTTAGGAACTCATTGGATCCATTACGCCGAATATTATTTCAGATAGTAGTGATTAATAACTAAGTAAATAAGACTTTTTTATCCTTCCATATAAAATACCATGTCCACAAATAAATGAATGCATATTTACAACTTTTACATTCACATTTAGCAGACACTTTTATCCAAAGCTTTTATCCAAAGAAACTTTGTCTCACTGACTGTTTTAATAACACAGACAACATAAATGCTGCAGGGTGCTGCTGCAGCTAGTGTACTGTATAACCTACTGGCTTTCAATAATGTAAGGTAGATTCTGCCAATTTACAGTGATGGTCCATGGCACTGGGCACAGAGCAATGGTGTATTCCCAGTATATGAAATTACAACATCATGGTTTGCTGGGAGACCATGGGGGAAATGCTCCAGATGCCTCAAGCATGGTCTTCCTGCGTTCTGTCTCTTTAGCAACATTATGGTTCAGTCTTCGCAAGCGTTCCTTTTGATGTGACAAATATGATAAAGGAGACTGTGAGCCATTTACATATGTTGTATACATTACATATAATATGTTTAGATACAATGTTTCAGCAGTGGATATATTACCTGTGCATTTTGAAGTATATTGTTGACAAGCACCACTCTTCGACTCGCATTATGAAGCTTTATAACATATGGGTCTAAGTCAAGCGCCACCTTCTGGTGTTCATTGATCCTACACAACTCTGAAATGAAGTGTGTACAAGGTAACATTATACATCCTGCGTTTGTTGTTCAAATTTTGCGATTACTAAATATCCTAGAAATAAATAGATCATTTGATTATATTAAGTAAGTATATCTATATAGTTCATGACTCATTTTTGCATAATTATGTCAAACTTGCTTACTGGTTGCCAAATTGTCAATATGTTCCCGAAGTTCCACTTGACTTTCTCTGTAGAGATAAAAATCATGGCCATATATAACATATTAAAAGCATGTCATGGCTCTACATGCAATAACTGTCACAGCATTTCAGTCACAAGACCTCTCCTATTGACAGTCATTAGCCTGTAGCAAACACATATGCTTATTCTTGTACTGCTGATGAGCTACAAGCCTACGATACGCCTGCCAAATATAATACCTGACGGAATGCACGTGCAGGTCAAGCTGCTGGACAGCTGGTTTCAAGAGATCCAGCAAACCTTCAGCAAAAGCATCTTTTCCTGATGGAGTTTCCACCACTGCTAACGCTGCCATCTTTACGGTGGATTTCATTCAAGCAGGAAGAGCCGTTGTGCCGAACACGGAATTCAAGATACATAAATAAAGAACTTGCGTACATTTTACGTCAACCACTAGCGGTGAACTTTATCATACTAGTTCTACTATGAAGTTGCAGCGTATAACGTATGCTGTGCACATGATATACTGTAAATTTACTGTATCCAATGCTCATATTTACAAATATGTTGTATACAGCAGATCTCTGTATGAAACTCTGTGTATCCCATAATTTAATGCGCTCAACTTGACCTTCCAATGTGAGGACTGAACCAATATCAATCTTTTTCTTTCTTGAAATCATTATTCGATCAGTCCGTCAAAAAGTTAGCGTTTCAACACATTTTAAAGGGAAAAAAATACCGTTATTTCCACGACATCTAAACGACATAGCATGGCATTTTAACGTGCACTGCAAAGTCACGAAAACAGGGGTGCTGAACACAACTCGTGTTTAAAGGATTGTAAACAGACATTTTTGTTCATTTACATTTATTCATTTTCAGCATTTAGTAATTCATTTTTAACAAACATTTTAAGTGTAAATTGTAAGTGGGCTATAAACCTTTGTTTCTTTCTAAACAGGATTCATTTTTAATTACTAATTACTAACTAATGTTAATGAAAGGACACGCGTTATGGTGTCGCCACAACATAAACATTCACTACATAATAAAACAATTCGTCCGCTCTATTCCTATGCGATGTTCCTTAAGGTAGGCACGTTTTAGGTGTTCATTTTTATATCTCGTCGTTGTACAAGCTTTTAATCAGTGTAAACATCAGCTCAATAAAAATTTTATTCAAAGCCCCAAATAAAAAACTTCCCGTACACAAGTCCATTATATTACGATGATAAGCAGTATCGACAATGTCAAAACTGTTATGTGATATTGTTTCTTAAACAAATGTATTGAACCCCCAAATCTCGACCCCCAACACACGCACACACAGCACCCCCAACTATCCCCACTAAATTATCTTCCCGCTACCCTGCAAGACGACAATGCATACTACTGTTTGATACATTTATCATTGAGTATTGTTTCGAATACTTTTTCGTATGCGAATCCATTATATTACTAAGTACGCACTTTATTATATTACCGCACACGTATACGTACAAAATTCTATAACGCTATAATGCTAATTGCAGTAGTGTGGTAGTATGCGATTTCGAACACGACCGCGAATAGTTTGACGCTTAAATCTCGCGAGGCCTGACGTAGGTGCTTCCGTGCTCCATTTTCCCAGCTCGCGCAGCTGTTAGCACCATTTTGTGGTGAAAGGGCGGAAGGTAGATAGGTCGGCTCGCATAATAAAGTAGGTTTGTTTAAAAAGTCAGTCCTGAGGGGATACTGTATTGATTTTAGTAGTTAAGAAAATATTTTGGGTGACGGACAGTAGTTGTGTAACTCTACGAGGGCCAAACGGAGAAATATTGAATGGGAAAATAGTCAGCGACTCGTTAGCTACAATAGATCTACCTGAGTCAACCAAAACTCAACTGCACGTAGTCATTTAAAAAAACGCAGGTAAGAAAACAAGTTACTTAAAATAATTTACTTTAAGGTAAGGTACCTTATGGTTCCGTATGCGTTAAAATAGTTAACAGTCATAGAAACCCAATTGTCATTTGACAGGATTTCTCTTGTTAATTTCTCTTGCTAAGTGTATTTGTTAACCCAAAACCGGTGAAACTCATTCCTAATGTCGGGTGTAATGTACACGACAATTTGAATTCAAAACCAGTTTACCAAACCCACTGATCTGCCTAGACAGCATTTTTGGGATCGCCAGTACTTGCAACCTCTCACACTAGAAAGCCCAAGAATTATTTCTGAATTATTTCTCTCATTATTTTATTGTCATTATTGAGCATTTGGATACAGTGAGACATTTCTTTTACAGGAAACATCCCATTCAGTCTGAGGAAACATGAGTGCCCCTTCTTCTCAAAAAGTTGTGCTGAAAAGCACCACCAAGGTGTCCCTGAATGAGCGGTGAGGCTCTACGCATCCTGACAGCATTATCTCAAGGCCAGGGGGAGAAAACATACAAAGATAACTAAGGCAACATGCCTCAAGACACATGTACTGTGGAGGTCATTGAGGGGGAGACATCAGACCTGCCATGGATGCTAGACTGCCCACATGTTGTGCTCCGCTCACCCAACTTGGCATAAGTTACTTGATTGTCTTGCTGAGTCTAAAGATCTAAAAACTGAATAATGCCAACTTTGGTGCAGTATGGCAGCTCTGTTGTGTAAGCGGAGCACACCCGATGGTGAGAGGGTAAAATGGTGGTGAGGTAAGCCGACTGCACTTGAATTCACTGCAGAAGAGCGTCCTCAGCCATGGGAATGAGTTGATATATACATGATGGTGTATATACCAAGAATGCCATCCATATTTATTGCCCTCTCTCACACAAACGCTCTCTCTCTCTCCCATAGAATACCGTTTATCTGTACCTTCTGACTTTCTCTTTGGCTGTTTATGAAATAAGGTGCCCAGTCCATGCCTAGACGTGATCTTTCCCCTAACCCCTTACCCCCTTTTTATCAGAAGCATCTTACAGAAACGGCGTTTGAAGTCACGGTCTTGGTTGTAAGTGGCTGGGTAGCCGGACACCCCTGTAGCCCGGGGCCAACTCACCATGTGTTGTCTCGGACTGATGACATCACAGTCGGTTGATGGTGGCCTGTAAGTGGCAATCCCTTTGAAAAAGTCTACCTATCTGTTCTCTCCCGCTCTCATTCTCGCTCTCATTCTGTTCTCTGAATTCCTCATACTCTTCTGTTAAATCCTACCTCTGCTCCTGAAACCATGTGCTAGGCTTTTATACAGATTAAGCAAAGTGACATATATTGGGGTGTCTCCTTACAGAGAGAGAGAGTACAAGAATACGTGGTCTAAAAATGGGCATTCACTGAATTGCTACAGGTTCCACTGTAGCTGCGTCCATGCTGTGTGAAATGATTTGATTTGGAACCCTCCTTTCCTCGTATCCCCTCTTCCTTTTTCCTCCTCCTATCTCTCTCCTCCTCTTTCTCTGTCTTTGTCTTCCCTCCTCCTCCTGTTCTGTTCCACAAGCTTCACAAACATGCTGAAGAACAAGCAGCCCACTGTGAGTAGCATCAGGGCTACCATGCAGCAGCAGCACATGGCCAGCGCAAGGAACCGGCGGCTCGCTCAGCAAATGGAGAACAGGCCCTCTGTGCAGGCCGCCCTGCAACACAAACAGGTGAGAGAAGAAATGAATTGCACAGAGATGACCTGACATTCAGGGGAGGTCGTCAGTTGGATTGATAACTGAGGGAAGTCATTTCATTCCAAACCTGTATTATTGCGTTTCACAGTGAAATGTAAAAATGATGTTTTTGTTTTGCTGACTTGATTTCACCCATCTGTAGAGCCTAAAGCAGAGACTTGGGAAAAGCAACATCCAGGCCAGGTTGGGCAGGCCCATTGGCTCGTTGATGCGGGGAGGTGCTGGAGGGCGGGGTTTTGTTGGAGGAATACGTGGAGCTGGACGAGGACTGCGTGGAAGAACTAGAGGAGGTGCTATGAGAGGAGCACTTTCTCTCAGAGGTATTTACTACTGCTTTTATTCAAGTATTTTGTTGCGCTATCCAGATTGCTGTCCTGCCCTATATCAGCTCATAAATAACAACTGTATTAACACATGAAAACCAATGAACCAAATCTAATTGTTGTGCTGTTTAAATCTGAGGCAGAGATAATTGTGACATGTTTAAATGTCACAATTTTCATACCTTTTACTGCTGTGTCAGCTTCTTAGCCTGTCTTCAGAAGAAATCTCTGTGTTAGGTATAATTGTAATGTTGAACGACACATGCTTTAGTATTTAATGCTTTACCAGTTTACCACCTGTCCTCTGAAACTCTGAATGTGCTGATTGGTCTAAAGTGTAATTTTGCAACATTTTGTTTGGGTCTGTTGGAACCCCCTGGTGTGATACCAGGTTTGTAGTTACTGCACCTGTTTTGTGTGGTTACAGAAAGCGACAGCTGAGGTTACTGTTAGTGCCATATGGCATAGATAGTTAGGAGAAAGTGTTTTTACAGAGTTGATGTTGGCTTGGAAGTTTTGTCCCAGTTGTCCACCTCCAGATCGGTTGAACCTAAGCAAAAGTACAGTCAAAGACATTTTTTTTCTTAATATAAGGTGCAGGTCAGATGCGGAGTAGGGGTGGACCCGGCCGCATGGGTATCCGTCGTGGTATGCGTCAACGTGGAGGATCTGCTGGACGTGGTGCTTTGGGTGGCCGTGGAGCAGCGCGTGGAGCAGCGCGTGGAGCTGCTGGAGGAAGGGGTAAGGAAATAATCATTAACAGTCATTTTATATCATATGCATATTGTCTCTCTAAATTAATTTCTAATACAGCATCAGAATATATAATGCTGCAATCCATAACTCTATGGCCATCTCGGTTTAAACCAATATACCAAACCAATTTTTTAAAATCAAATGAAGTCACACTGATGGGAAATGGGACCCAACAGCTGAATTGTATATTTAAACATGAACATAATTTTTGATAATCTATGTAATTAATCTCTTACTGAAACTGTGATTGTCTCTTTTAGGCCGTGGGGGTCTAAGAGGACGTGGGGGGTTTGCTGGAAGGGGTCGTGGGCGCGGCAGAGGCAGAGGAGCAGGGCGCCCTGTTGTTACACGTGAGCAGTTGGACAACCAGCTTGACGCTTACATGTCTAAGACAAAGGGTCATCTAGATGCTGAGCTAGATGCATATATGGCACAGGCAGATCCTGAGAGCATGGAGTAACCACAGCTGAGCTAAGAATGACTGCAGGTTCCCAAAGATCTGCAGATAATAGACTGATAAATTACACCTTCAGCACAGTTAAAGCCGTTTTTCTTGGATGCTTTGACAGGCATTTAAACTTGAAATTTGTAAGGAGTCATAAAGCCCTCCCATTTATGTTCAGATGTCTGAAAAATTCACCAGACTGCACATGCATTGCCTGTTTGACTAAACAGAATATTGTACCAACATAAAGCCACAAGTGATGAATATAAAAGACTGCCACTCTTAGGACAGTTGACTAATGGGAGTAAAGAGGGGCATAATTTTCACTGAGCTGTAATTTTAGAGATTGTACTTTTTTTTTTTTTGTTTGTTTTGTTTTTGCCTTTTACTAAAATAATGTACAGGCTCCTACAGAATGAAGAAAACAAATTCTGAAGTTGACCGAATGTGCAAGAAACTGTGAACTCTGACCCACAGGACATATGTTTAGCTGGGGTTAAGATGTTTTATATAGACAAACAAGTATTCATAACCGTAATATTTTACAAATGTAGACCTTTTATTCAGCATATGAGGCATTACCTTGTACTGTTGTATGTTGTCACTTTCTTGCTCGTTGTTATGTTACCCCCTTATCCCCCGCTGTAAGTTAATGTAAGCCCCTTGTTTTTGCATTTCTTTTGGCAAATAAAATCATAGCCGTAAGACGGTGCTTGCAGTGTCTTACCGAGCTTCGAATGTTTTTTAAATGTCTCCGCTAGATGGAGATACAATACTGTATACCCAACATGCGCCCATAGGTGCGTATGTTGGGTAAACTGGAGTTGTATTTTTTGGCAGTGAAGTTATATGATTTCTCAGTAGTGATCTTTAGTCAACGAAAACTTTTCAAATCATTTCAAATGTTTATGTAAACGGCACCGTTGTTACATCCAAATAGATGTTTTTGTTTTAAAAAAGTATCAGAAATCATTATTGTGCGTTAAGGTAATTGCTACTGCAAGATACGTAACATTATTATTTGGATGTTGTGACAAGTCAACACTATGATAATCAACCGAAACTAACTTTTATAAAAGGTAATTGCATAAAATATTTAGACATTAGAAAGGCATCACTACTACGAATGATCTGAGATATTTCAACTACGAATTTGGTAAATAAGAAATGTGTTCTCAAATTAATTCTCAGAACAAATTAACACGTAGCAACGTGGTCGCTTTTAGAAAACAAGAATTTGGACCTACATAATGTACTGCAGAATCGGGTCTCTGGACGCTTATGAAAACGGAAGTGTCGTTTATGTCGGTGACGTTGACGGCGCACCATGGCAACGCGCTGTAAGCCTGTTCCAGTCAGAGCAGCTGTGAGCTCGGACGCTGAGCGCCTTTAGATTCTTGAGGCGGAGATTTGCAAACACAGCAGCGGCGTATTAGTATACACGGCATTACAACTGCATGAATAGATATTTGCAGTCGTTTGTTTGAACGCTTTATTGTTTCATATAAACATTGGTTTTACGGGTGAAAAGTTGCGCCTGCACAGCACGAGCGAGATGCTTGAGTCTATTCAAGTTACTGGTAAGCCTGTCAACGTGTGTGAATATTGTGTCTGATATTATGTAGTGGATTGTATAAAAAATAATGCCATACGTCTTAAGATGCGTAATAGATGCAAATGTAATGCTACAGAATTGTTACCTTTACAAAATGTACTGTGGCGTTACCATGGTAAAGATCTGAGATGGTATGCCATGGTACTAAATTATTGCCATATTCATGTATACCATAATTTAACATAACACTTCAATGAATACCATCCATTTAACCTTGTACGTGGCCTTTATTTTTAGAGCATGCGTGCTTTTGAAACATTAAAATGTGCATACGTAAGCATTAAAAATATATTAATGCTATTGCAATAGGTAACACTATATCAAATACTAAGTAGAGCCACTGTACAGTGTAAACTATTATTATATATGGATGTTAGAGATGCTGTAGTTAACACCATAACACCAGCTAATACAGCCCTAAAAGTCTAAACATGCACAAGCAGTTTTATGTCCTTCTACTTCAGTGCATCTGTCAGGGCTGTTATTTCCTGTGAGGCATGGGATTGTGCAGAGGCACGTGGACTGCTGCTATCATTGTGTGTCCTGATGCAGAACAACACAACTGCATGACACCACAAATGCATTGTTAGTGCATCCACATGAAATGGTGTACTAATAAAAAGATAGAATTACAAAAGCCTGCAGGATCATTGCTGAATTCTGGCAAAGTTAGCCTGGGCTTTCAAGCTGAACGAGAAGTTGTTGTGTTTTGTTTTCTAATAGGATTAGCACGCTCTGTGAAGTCCACTCACTAGACAGTGAAAAAGCTACTTAGAACAAGCTTCATTTCACTGTTCTGTTTGGATCTATGTCTTGTTGTTTGTTGGAGTCAAGGTTAAGTGGGCTAAGGAGATTTTGTTTCCAGGGGAAAGAGGATGCAACACTGCAGTGAATAGCTGGCCTGGGTCTCAAGTTTAAGTATTTTCTTGTCTTGTAGTTCCATCTGGTGTCCTCGACTATCACATCCTGTTTAACCCACACAGAGTGAATTTATTTCAGATTTAATTTAAAAGCAATATTTGATGATAGGTCGATCCTGGCATTCTATGGTCAGATATTTTTATGTAATGAACTAAACTATGTAATTAGCTATTATCTAACTAGGGACCAGTTTCCTACATAGTTGTGCTATATAGCTGTCTCACATATTGCTCTACACGTTCTTTCTTTACATATAATAAAATAATATAAGCTTAAAAAATATTTCATGTTCATTTATCTCTATAAACATCTCTGTTCTCTAAAAACAGCTATAATTCCATAAAATCTCATTAGCAAAGAGCGCAAAACACCAGAGATGTAAATGAACCATTGCAGCATTCAGTTTTATGGCATTTCTTTCCAGAAAAACTCCATTGGCCAGAGCTTGAAACATCTAAGAGGTGTGTCCTAAACCCCATGGAGAAACCTGTGAGCCTCAGTCAGGTGCGTCTGGAGCGTGTGTCGGCTGGTGTTCTGAAAGACTTGTTTAACACTGGCACCAGCAGCTACAGCGTGCTGCTTCAGAAAGAGACAGATGAAGAGCAGAGGTGCCCCAAAAGAGTGCAAAGAGTCTCCACTGCAACACGGCATGGTAAAACCCGACTGACCCTCGCACCGCTTGGCCGGAATGGGCTGGCTGCTGGTTGCAGAGATACCAGGCACACTCAGTCAATTTTCACCTGTCTCACCACCAGCAGTGCCAGGCAAACAAACAGCATTTCTGTGCTGGGCAATGCCATCCGCCTGTCACCCTGCCCCCTTCCCAGGCCCAAAAACAGCTGCCTGGTTGCCTCCCCTGGCACAAAACTGCCCCAGCTCTCCAGAGGATGTGCTGCTGGTCGTTATGGGGAGAACTCAATCAAGAAACTGTGCATTCTTACCGCCATAAAGCCGTCTAATGTGGAGAAAGAAAGGGCCAGGTTTTTCAAATCAGACTTTAACTACAACCCTCAATTTGAATATAGTAACCCCGTCCCTCCACAGGTTCTGGCAAAGCACAGCAATGCTTCAGACCACTTCCTCCCACAGGTAAGTGCTTATACTCCCACAAAGGCAGTATAAATCCCCTTACCTTATGGTAAGAACCAGCAGTTACAGCTGCTTTCTTTATCTAAATAGTTGTAATTCAGTTGTAATTGGTTAGATAAAAGTAGGCCTAGTATGACATCTCCTCTGCAGACAAAGTTGCAAATCCAAGCTGCATCCCAATACTTCAATAGTAATGAGAGTGTGCAGTAAATGTACTCTTGCATACGTTTTAGACTGGCTAGTTTTCAAACTGGAAAGCAACCGCAGAATGTATAACAAATCTTATTATAATATTGTTGTCACATGCTGCATGTTAAATTGCCTTCATTGTTTTGAGAGATACAAGGTAAATGGATATATATACTAAAGAACTCTTAGTCTGACCTGGCCTGATCTTGATGAAAGTGCTGTTGTGTGCCAAATGTACATTGTTGTTCTATTTTCTCTTATTCTTTGTTTCTTACAACTTTTGCCTTTTTAGTCACATTTTCTTTTCAGATTATGTCATCATTCACACCCTGTAAAATAACACTCTTCTAAAATAGATTTAGTTAAATTAATCCTGCCAAAAAACTGTCTGACTCTTTTGTTGGAAACTGATAGAGGTTCCAGCATTAACCTGGATTAAGGCAGAGAAATTGTCATGTTCTACACCTTTATAGCTGTGTCTGAGACCCAGAAGCTCAAAAGCACTGTGCTAAAACTGTGTGCGTGTTTATGCCAAACATTCTAATAAGCCTCTTTGAAGCTTAAATGGTTCATTAATTCAGTTTAATTCAGGTCAGTTTCAATCACAATAGTTCAGTACAGTGGGATCCAACATTTGGAGCTGTTCTTTGTTTGACATTAATCAGAAGGGGTTTTAAAGGTTTCAGTGCAGAACATTAGATACCACTCAATAGTTTACTTGACTCAGTGAACTACAGAAGCTAAAGGTAGTGTTGCAGAGAAAGGTATTTTTTAACGACTGGCGTGGTTAAATTCAACCAAAAATTAATTTTTTTTGTAATTTCTGACTTTCTGAATCTTCTCAAAGCCTTTTACCTACAACTGTTCCATAACAGTAGTCTATACCTATGCACTATTTTCCAGGTCAAGTCCTCTTTCTAAACTTAAATTGCTTGTGCATTAAGGCAACGCTAATGTCACAAAGACTACAGACTAAAATAACATCACAAAGTTGAATCAGCAGCCTTCTTATATCTGGGCTGCACTGTCATAGGCTGCCATTGAAGAAATGTTCTTATTCTCTGAATTATACCTGGTGTAAAAAAACAATATTTTAAAGAATGCCCTTAACCCTTAATTACTCTTGCCATCTTTTAAACATCTTGGTTCCATGATTGCTACACATGCTTATGTAATGATCCAGGAACATGGGGTTGTTTTGCTGAGCAGGTGCACCTTACATTGTTCCCTTAGGATGGGCCCTTATTTATACCACTAAACACATTTAAGAACACCTGATGACAACATACACCTGCACACCCTCTTGATGCACAGAGCAGATTTCCATATACTGTGTTTAATACCTCAAGGACTTTTAAACCTTGTCTTAGATGAAGAAAGGAAAACATAAATAATAGAAAACAGGAAAATTATAAAATATACAGGATCCATGGTATTATAAAATACATGGTATTATAAAGCAATAAACCCCAAAAAGCCGTGGGTTTATCGTGAATTTAGAACAGCTAAGGGCCGATGTTAGGCACAACGTACCGTGTCTAAATTCACTATAAATCAATGCAGTTCTTCAGAAACAGCAACACACATATGTAGAGGTGCAGTAGCACACTAGTGAATATGATAATATATGTTCATTATTTCACTGTCCAAATATTGGGAGCAAAACATCATATTTCAAAGATAAGAGTGTATGCTGGAGCAGAGAAAGAATGAAGTGATTGCAGACCATTACATTGATTTTCTCAGAGTGCTGACCACACTTCAGATTACCCCAGGCTAATCCTAGTGTACCACAAATCAGATCTCATAAATCAAGACACGACAGTTGTGCTCCAGTTGTGGCCTTGTTATTTACTGTTAATGATTCATGATGACACAACTGAGAGCTGGCTTTTACTGTGTTATACCTCTGCATGACATGCAGTGTTTCATTTACACAGGCAATGTGTAATATTGACTTTTCTCTTGATTTAGCCATGGCTGGTCTTTCTACAACAGAAGGTGTTATCTTAAAATGTCAACCCTGTCACCATTTTGGAAAATTAGATGTTTGGAGAAATATTGATTATTCATTCTATTAAGTAAAGTGACATGTTGTGATCTTGAGCACAATGAAAGTAATGCCTAATTATGATTTTCACAAGGATTATTGTAATAATACAGCTTTACAGAAATAGATTTTGTTCCCCACAGTGCCATCTGAAGGCAACTGGTGCAAGAATCAAAATTACTTTGTCATTTTAACAAATTAATTCAGTTTAAACAACAGTCTGTACATGACTCCATATGAATAGCTTGAAACAGTAAAAAAGCTTCCACCTTTACTTGTTGTGTGAACCCTGTTACCTTTCTGAAGACAGAGTTATATATATTTAATTCAATATCTAAACATTATATATGTTGGATATGTTTGTCTTATATAAGTCTGAAGAATTACTCTTTAGAGTGATGAGTGATGTCTAGCATAAACAGGGAAACTTATATCCCAAATTTAAATAATGACCTGTGTTGATGATTTTTGTCTCCTATATGTTTGATGTTGTCTCAGGCTGTGCAGATCATGGAGTTGGCCCTGCACAAATACGGATCCTATGAGAAGTTTGAGCAGGCAACAGGTGGAAACCTCCTCACCAAGAGCCGCATCTGGTACCATGTCAAGAAGTACATGGAAAAGGAAGGATGTATTGGAGAGGTGAGAGAGGAGGAGAGACAGACAGACAGACAGCACAAAGAACAATCACTCTGACTGTACCTTAAATACAAAAAGTACAAGATACAAACTAATTAAGTTTATTTATATTTTTGACTCTGAACTTTACGTGTTAATCTAGTAGTTAATTTAGGCCTAGCTGTATAGATGTATCCATATGTACAGTGACACTTTTATTACAATTTACACTAAAAGCACAAGCACACATTTAAAGCAAAACACTTTACTAATAATAAATAAAAACGGCTCAAACAATTTTATATTTGTATCTATGGAAATGTTTTTTTACAGTTTTTAAGTGTGGTAAACACTTTACTTTGGACCACTGTTAATAGACTTAAAATTTAAGTTTTACAAGTTTAACATAAGCAACTCACTCAAACATACTGATTGGTATGAGTTATTCTCTGCAGATTGTTGTTCACCTCACTGATGATCTGCTGTCAAGAGCATCAATGACTGTGGTGAACGGCAGACCTACACTCACCATTAACATCTCTGCTGCCAGAGAACAGTGGCTGGAGGGGATGCTGAGACATGAAATCGGTACGTCTTTTTTATGTAATGTAATGCCCCCTTTCTTTTACTAGCAATTTTATAGGAGAAGTGCCAGGTTCTTTAAAATGAAAGCCAAACTTTACAATCAAAAGGATAATTTTAACATGAACTCAATCATTTCTTAACAAATTCTATCCGCATTCATTTTATAGCTGTATACTACACTGATGCTATGCTGTTAAAATCACTTTTTCAAAACCATGGCACAAACAGGGACACATGAACTGTAATGTAACATGTTCACTGGGCTGTAATGTAACATGAATAGTTTAATTTTTAGATTGCTTTAGCATGGACCCTCTGCGTATTTCTCTCAGGAACACACTACTTCCGTGGCATGAACAACAGCCACCAGCCGTGGAGCAGTGGAGGGGGCAGGAAAAAACACAGCCTGAGACCCCTAAACCCCACTGAAGAGGGGTTGGCCAGCATCCACAGTGTGCTTTTTCGCAAGGACCCCATCCTGTGGCGTGCTGCACTGCTCTACTACACTGTATACCAGGCCAGCCATATGTCCTTCTCACAGCTGTTTCATAACCTGAGCCGTTTCGTCCATGACCCAAACACGAGGTGGGACTACTGCGTCAGAGCCAAACGTGGACAGACGGACACAGCACAGCCAGGTGATTTTGACGATTAAATCTCAAATTATAACAATTTGTGCTGCTCTCACAAATTTCACACTGTAATTTTAGAAGGATTTAACTGACAACAATAGCTTTTACACAGTCAGTTTTGGGATTGACTCTATATAATAGCAAACGTGACTCAAATTTATAAATCTGTATAAATGAATAACCAAAGTCAAGCAACTATCTATTATCTTGATATCTGTAACCATAGTAACAGTGACTGAAGCAGATATCATAGATGCCGATGCCCATTACACCATGTCACAACTGACTAGTATATACTACATCTTAGCTCACTGTCCCACCCAGTATGACAATTTTATGTACAGCTAAGCCAAGTTGTAACATTTAAAACTCATATTTAGCATTGCACTAATGCATGTAAATGATAATTGTTATTCAGGCTGTTTCAGTAAGGATCAGGTTTATCTGGATGGTATTCTAAAGATCCTCAGATACAGAGATAAGATTGACTTCCAGCTTCTCATGGCTCTGGGAAAGGTTTGTAGAAAGTCCTTCTTTAAAACCATTCTTTAAGTGTTTTATGAGTTGTTTGTGTACATTTATTCTTTACCATGTCTCATTTGAATATCATTTGTGAGTAGTAGCTCATCAATAGTTTAGTTTTGTCTAATTCTATTTTCTGAACAGTTACTAACAGTACTTAAATTAATAACTGTTAACTTTGCACACTATAATATGTAGATTTTAGAGATTAATTTTGTAATTGAACACAGGGACTAAGTTTTCACCTTTATGGGTTTGCACAAAATTCTCTAAACAAATATACAGATGACTTTTAGGTTGTCATGGTGATGTAGTCCTAATGGTCTGTGAGTTCTGTAGGTGTCATATGAAGACGTGGAGCGTCTGAAGGGTCTGGCTCTGATGGAGCATGTGCGCATCCCTCACTTTCTGCAGGACAGAGCGCGTTACACAGAGCAGCTCCACAAAATCATGGAGGCCAACCAGCTGACAGACGAGGAGCTGTGTACACTTATCTGAGCTTGTGATCTTTGACCTCCAGCACAAACCTGAGTGATGACCTTGCTAACCTGCTGTGACCAAGCCCCCATTTTTCTCATCAATACAGCTGAAGAAAATATGTTTGAGTATTTTTAATACTTTTCTCATACGTTTCTCCCTCTTTATTGGCTGTTACTTTTATAATTATTTGTGCACTTTCATGGTCAAAACCAAATTGCACCTTAAATCTAAGTGTACTTTTCACCAGTCCAAATAAGCCTTGCATGCAGTTCATTATGAGTGATGTATTTTGTGTTGTTTGATATTAAACTGCTAGTATGGTAATAAGTACTGGCAAATAATTGATAGATTACAAAAAATGTATTTCATTTTGAGATTTCAGCCAGTTATAAAGTGCATTAGTCATTTGTCCTTATAAAGTCCATTTTTGGGCCCCTTGCATAGCCGGACCAGCCTTTCTGATCACTGTTCACATTTTGGAGGATAAATTATAGATAATTTACACAAACACACTGGTTAATTCTCTGATTCTTTTCATTCAAAGATTGTTAAACAAGCCAAACACAGATTGCCAAAGGTTTATACATACTGTAAGTTCCCTGAGATGTTTTTTTTTCTTGGATTTTTATGACATTTTAGTTATATATATAGAGAGTTATGAAGCTGTATATGTTATATTTTTACATGTTTGTGATGGCATGGATTTAACATTATGGGTGATTAAAATGTCAAAAAGTGAATTTTTTATTACATAAAAATCAGTAATCTTTTAGGTGCCAAAATGCCTATTTTTACACATGAAGTGTATTTATGGAAGCAGACGAGCCTGTGGATGCTAAATGTCATAGAGTAACCTTCTGTGCAGTGAATGCAGTTTGTGCTTTCCCATTTTACATCACTTAATTTCCTCTACATTTTAAAAATGAGACACTTCCCATCATTCTTATGTTCATATAAGCTATAGTCAGGTGTCCATGGAAAGCATGTCAGAATCAAATTAAATATTTATTTCTCTTAAAGTGTGTTTGATTTGTTAATAGGAACTGGCATTTTATTTTTGCTGATTCTAATCCTTATACATGTTTACGATTTTCACTGTGAAACGATCTGTAAGTAATGACAATGTAGCAGCATAGTTAGATTTTATCCACGGTACACTAGCGTTAATTACAAGCTCTGGTTTTTCCAGCCTTAAAACAAAGAATACATGCGACCAGTGATCATTTTACATGCCCATAATAGCCTCTCAAACACACTGTAAGTGATCTCCTGGTTTACTCTTTCCACAAACAGAGCCACAAGTGTCTCCCGTGTCTTTGTAACCGGATGCTGCTGTTTATTCTCACCTGCTGAATGGCACCAACAAGACCTGACATGCTGGATAAACGAGTATCTGTTTTCATCTTCACTTCACAGCTATATAAACACCTGTCGAGGCCATTTAATCTCTCGTTAGATCTTACCTTTCACACGCTGCCTGCAATCTGTGGGATTAAATAGGGATTGTGGGATCGTGCCCATTCAGGTTGATCACAATATATAAACAAACGTTATTATAAACATGAATTATATATTAAATGGTAGAAATAAAGTATTTAAATGTAACAATTAAATAAACAGTGAATCATAATAAATATAACTATTGGCAAAATTGCATTCAAAAAAGATTTTTTCCATTTTATGCCTTTCCAATTTAGCTAGACGTGTACATTTATGCAAGTGGCCACTAGAGGGCACACACTGGACAGCCCAAACCGACGAGGTTTTAACCAATTTGGAAATCGCATGAAGATTCCTTTAGGCATACATTTTTGCATGGCGATTTAATTTAATACCAGCTGAATCTATGTTGTGTTTGTGCATAAAAACAAATAAATGACAAGATCTATTAAACAAAACCAAAAAATCTATGGGGTTTAATCTCAGAAGATTTAAAAACAATGACAAATGAACAAATCATCACTTAACAATTTCCCTCTGTAGTCAAACACAGATCAGTAGCTCACAGGAAGGGTGTGAAGTTTGCGTGTGTTAGGACCCGACATTCAGCAAACAGCAAACACAGGTGAATGTTTGCTAGATAGCGGATGTCTAACTGCTGATACACACTAATATGAAGAGGACTTCAGGCAATGTTGCTACTGTTATTACCAATTGCTTTAACCTTGCCTGGTCTTATTTCCAAAAGCTCTAACACAATCTAGAACTAGAACTGTCTTTTTTGAAGAACGCGGAGCTGTTGTCATGAGAGAGGTAATTTTACAGTTAAATTTTATATTGAGGTGGCTAACCTTTGTTACACCTTATGAAGTTATCTTTTAGGAAGTGATGACAAATGCTAATTAATTCACCAAAGTTTATAAAGAGGATACAGCGTCTGATAAAAAAACAGTCACTGTATTCAGTTTACATAATGTTTATGACATTAAAGAGCTGATAAAAAACACTCATCTTTCAGTCCTTCTTTTGGATGGAAGCAAGTGTTCAGTCCATGAGGTTGTAAAAAATTAACTTTGATGCCTTGATGCTTTGAATCCTCAAGAATAATCTTTACTAACCACCAGTTCTTCCTCTTTTGCCTCAGTTCTTTCATTCAAATGTTCAATAGCTTTTTATCACAAAAAGTTAATTTTGTTTCTTTGACCGCCGATTTTTCTCTACATTTTCTTTGACACTTTGTTTTTTCTCTTAGGTTGTTCCAGAGAGAGAGCCGCTGTCTTAACTTAAAACACAACATGAGCGTAAAAGGAATAATCAACATAACCCAACTGACTGCGAAAAAATTACAAATTAGACCCAAAATTTGTTAAATTCCCAAATTGTGGGATCATGTTTGTTTTTTATGACACAAACTCAGTTTGTAAATATTGATTACTTGTATGCACTTACAAAGTTTTGGCACACATTTTGTCATTTGTTTCTTCATTTTTATTAAGTCTTTGTTTAAATATCTCTCTGTATATCACTCTGCTTTAAAATGAATGTTTTGTTGCTACAGAAACTCTATTGTACACAAAACAGACCAAACAAAAAACAATCAGTCATCATTTATCTTCTCTTCATCTACAGTATGTTCAGTCATTGTGTTTGTCCATTCATTCATAATCAGACCTTTTTTGACCATCTCAGCAGTTACTATGTAAAAGGTCAAAGGTCACCGCTCATGTTTGCTCATGGTGTCTCTCTCCACCACTGCCAATCCGTTCCCATTGCACAAATGCTCCTTTAGAATTATGTCTACGTAGAATTCTGCCACTATGGGACAGTGCTCAGATGCCACACCACCCCACGACCAGTTATTGGGAATCCAAGGATTGGTCAGTCCCTCCCGCACCACTGAGCAATGACCTGAAGGGGGTAGCATAAACACAAACATTATCTATAGAAGCTATTAAGAACAAACTGTTCCCATTTAAAAAGCCATGGAAACCAACCTGTGTAGATCTTCTTGAGTGAGCGGCTGGTCCAGATGTTGTCCAGGCAGAGGGAACCTTGCGGGCTTCGGGTGCTGATGTTAGTAAATGTGGATGGAGAGATGAGGGCGGTCAGTTTCTCTTTCCTCAGGCACTCCATTTCAGGGCTGTCTGGAGCCGTGCCAAAGTGCCCGAGGACCAGTAGCTCTCGCTCACCTACATCAGTAACACCAGCAGAGCACCAGAAGCTTATTTCATTAAATTCATCAATCCAAACAATGACTGCATATTCACACTCAAGAGCTCAAGAACATTTCTACAAACTACAATATTTTCCTAAAATCAAGAGAAAAGAACAAGGCAGAAGGGTATCGTTTTCGATTTGTTGAGCAAAGACACATCTCAATGACATATATGAAATACAAATATACAAATATATAAATACAAATATGGAATTGATTTCCAGGTAATGTTTTATGTATTTTTTTAAATCCATCAATTTATATTAAAATGCTTACAAAACATGTTGAGAACATGTCGGGGTTACATTTCACCCTACAGTCAAAAGAAATAAAAAAGATACTTAATACTTAAAATATTAAGGTTAATTTAGAATCATTAAGATATTCTACCTTTTTCTAGTTAAGTACCCCCACCACCAAAAAATGATAAATTGGTGTCACTTTCTGTGGCAATCTACCCAGAGTCCTGATCAATTTCTGACTGTATACTAGAGTACACAGTATGAGCCAATATACATCTCAAACATCTCACAGATAGCCCCGTGGTGCTTGCTCAAGACTGACACAGAACACAGAACAGATAAGCTGCTCTTCTATCACCTGTGAGACAAATACAATTACTCACAAAGTAACACGTACCTTTGAGAGTTTCCTGGAAACAAGTGTTTAGTCTGTGGGTTTTTAGCCCATTGGAGGGGCTGATTTTCCCTTTCTGCTCTCCAGGCGATGGTGCCGCTGTTAGGTGCACATTAACCAGCGTAAGCTCTGACAAGCCAGTCTGATTAAACAGGAAATGTTGGGTGAGATTTAGGAGTCTTATCATTCAAACAATTGAATGTGAACATGTTCATGCTATAAAATATTTGTAATTATTTTTATATCATTTTTCAGTATGATAAACCATCAACATTGTTATCTTAGTCTTTTAGACAAATCACATCAATTAAAAATTAAAATCATAATCCACCAACAGACATCAGTAACTGATGAAGAGCTTGTTACCTGTATTCCAAATTTACTCACATAAAAACGTCCCAGGTATGGCTGAGAATGCCGATGTTTTCCGTTTCCATTTGTTTCAGGATTTTCTAGGACCGTGACATCCTTCATCTGAATGCCAGAAGAGCTGTCCCACAAGAAACCTGAGTACTCTGCACCCTGAAACAAATACACGCGAATCTCAATGACTAGGATTCACCAATTAACACACTTCTAAAACAATGAAACATTTTGTGAACGGAAAGAGGACCAAAAACACACCTTTTCTTTACACATAGATTTGTGTGAGGAAAATATTGAAAGCTTGAAAGCAGAGCAGTTTCAATAAACTGTTACTGAAAGTATACAGTGCAAAACTGCTATCTTTAAACGCTGTTAACAATACCCTTCATAACAGCAGCCACCAGAGTCTATTGTTTATGTTTTATCTCAGGGCTGTACAACACTCCTGAGTCAATATTTGCATAGATAGAGCGTGAATTGTGCATTGTTCACAGAGGCCAAATGTGTGTTCAGCTAAAGGCCATAGGACTGTCAGCAGTCGTGTGAGTGAACATGTGTCAGGTTAGTTTCACATCTGTAGACTTTGCGCCTGATGCCTGATTTACATGCACAGAAAAAGCCCAGATAAGGAATAGTAGAGGAAAAGTACATGCTGCTTGTTTGTATCAAAACACTACTGAACCCATCATCAGATGCATTTTTTGCAAGTGTTTGTATTGAAAATAAATGGTGACTGTGTTCAATAGAAATAAAATTGAGCCCATGCATACTCCTGAAATTAAAACAAAATAGTTAGTGGTATAGTGTGTACAATTGCTTATACTCAGGGTCAGAGATTTGAACAAACCCCATTTAAACACTAAAGTACAGACCCTATTAAGTACTGATCTTTGGCATGTGACATCACACACCAAATCACACGTCTTTTTTCTTCAGTTTGTCTTCAGGAAACTTAAATGTCTGGTGTAAAATGGTAATAATTAGGGCTAGAAGTGAGAAACACACTAAGCAAAACCACACATAGTATGTATGGTCTAATATAAGTACATAAGCACATTTACATGCTTTTAAATACCTAATGATCGCATGCTTTTTCATTTCTAACATATCTTGACTACAGGAAAATGTCTTATTCATCCCAGGTAAGCAAGATTAACTGTCAGCAGACCTCAGCAGTCAGGAGCGAGCATCAGGAATTTACATTCTTCTCTACAATCTCCTGCATTTACCTTACAAGACAGTAAAGTCACCATTGATCCAGAAGCTTAGAGAGTTTATATCAGCAACATTTCAACACTTTCCTGTGTGGCTAAACAGCACAATCCAGAGAACATCTTGTGTTTGGCCAGGCATCACTGGACAGGGTAAAGATTTCTGACTGTTGTGTACATTTGTGATCATGTTCCTTTTCACAACCCTTAAATGTTTTTGAAAGAAACATACGCTGTGTAAACAAGAACCGGAATGACCAAAATTTACTGTTATATTACAGTTATGCCATTTCCAAATATACTGTAATGTGCTTGAAACGATGCAGAGTTTTAGTTCAGCAACAATAAACAACTATGGTACTTCACAAAGCAGTCAGCTCATATTTTGGGTTAAGGTTCAGTATGTGAACATTCTCGAACACTTGGAGAATGAAACTGGGGGAAATTCTGCAGAAATCTCACAGAATCTCACAGGTGAACATTATTTTTGACAAGCAGGCCATGTCCCTGGCCCTGGCTAACATGTTTTATCATCACTGTTGGTCCTGGAACAACTTTTCTATCAGCCAGATTGTAGGAATAGCTTTGTTCAATGTTCGATTTAGGTTTAGGACTGGGATAGGGGTTGTACACCATTTATATCAACTTTTATTAGTCCTAACTTAAACCCTACCCATTATCCAAACCCCAACCTATGTATCTTTGACAGGATCTTGTTCCAGGACAAATACAAGATAATAATCCAGGAACACATCCTATCAAATAACGGTCACCCACTCAATAGACTCAATGGACTCAAACATGCTATGACTGCATTATTTATATCTCCAGTCAACAAATACCAAATTGATTTTGCAGATGCTTTTATCCAGCAGCTTAGTGAATTCAGGCTATAAATTTTAGTATCAGTATGTATCAGTATCAGTGTGGTTCCTGGGAACCAAACCCATGGCTTTGGCATATGTTTGGTATATATTGGGAGAGACCCCAATGGTGGTGTCAGATCATAAACTGTAAAACATATATAGACAGAGATCAAAAACTTACATTACTGGACTGTCCAGTGGGTTTGTCTGAAACAGCACATTTCCACAAACCCCTGGCACTCCTCCAATTACGCACACTGGAGAGGGTGGGCTGGTTTAACTCAGCACAAAACTGTCAAAAACAAAAAGAACAAGCAGATGATCAGTCAAAAGCCATTGTTCAATAACTAGGAAAATACCATTGCAAAAAATGTTTTCTAATAATGCAACTTTTTTTCAGAATTAGTTGAAACTGAACTCGTTTGTGATATCCACATTAAATATGTGTTCCCAAGGTTTGCATTGGACAAAAACACTGCAACAGAATATATATCTCAACTTGTCACAGATAAGCTCAATAAAACACAAGAATTAGCTTGAAATCTCCTTACAATATAACTAAGTGCCTCTTATAGCCAGCACTAATGTTTCTACTGGGGATGCATGATATATTACTAAACTATAACTAAATAGTTTTACACCCTTTTACTGCAAAAACTGTAATGTTTTTGATGCCTGAATTTACTTGTACACACAAAAGAAACAGACAAAATGGCATAGATTTATTATATTGTCATCATAATATCAGGAATTACAATTTGCAAACTCCTCTAATTCTTTCAGATGTGTTATGCTGGGCTCAAGCTTACACTGCCAAATTATATTGCTATTATATCTGATCACCCAGATGTCAGCAAGAGCAAAACTCCATCTTTCTGAATCTTCCAGTAAATCAACCTGGCTCTTTTATACAGAAGAACACACACTGAACATGCTCACAGGAGCGGGAAATCTGATAACTACATCCGACATTCCCATTGCCTCAAACCCCTTCAGTTATGTTCTATAATTAACCAAGAGCAAGAGGAGAGTTTCCTGCTAGAGAACCAGCAGACAGACCCAGGAGTCACGGCCACACCGAGTTCAACAGAACCAGCGATACCATCAGCTGATCTTTAAAAAGCCACTAAAGAATGTAGGCAGGGCTTGTTTTTGACTGTGAACCGCTACTCAACAAACCAAAAGAATTATAAAGAATTCTTTAAACATCTGCCTCCAGCTGCCAAATTCTGTATCTGCTCTCTAGTCCTACATAGAGGTTTAGAGTTCTTTTCTTCACTGTGTCCTAACCAGGCAACAAGTAATAAAAAGCCTATTGTTCCACATTACGTTTGTGCACTAACCAGCCATGAAGAACAAAGCTATATTTTATCAGTAAAGGGTAGCACACCCAGTGAAACTCATTGGACTAACACACTCTTCTAATTTGGCTGTGAATCTGTGTTGGGCTGTTTGAGCAGAAAATGCTTGCGATCTGGGGCAACAATGGTAGTTTCCACAATGCAGGTACATTAGGTTACCGCAATTAAATCAAACCAATGATGCCAAAAATGGGTTATGGCATAACTCTATGCCATGCACAGGCAGCACCTCTGTGCCATGCACAGGCAGCACCTCTGTGCCATGCACAGGCAGCACCTCTGTGCCATGCACAGGCAGCACCTCTGTGCCATGCACAGGCAGCACCTCTGTGCCATGCACAGGCAGCACCTCTGTGCCATGCACAGGCAGCACCTCTGTGCCATGCACAGGCAGCACCTCTGTGCCATGCACAGGCAGCACCTCTGTGCCATGCACAGGCAGCAAATCTGTGGATACTCGACTCACTGATTCCAATGGAGTATGACACTGGCTTACTAAGTTAACAACACAATGCTCTTTTTATGTATATACCACAGACAAAATTTGGGCAAAATAAATTTTAATTGTTAAATAGTTTAGAAGTAGTTTTAATGACGCTTCAGTAATAAATGAAGTATAGGCCCCACTTATCAACATTTCTGTTTTTTTCCCCCCACAGAATTCATCACAACACATTCTGGGATTGTTAAGGATACAAGCCATTCTGTCCTAGAATTTGGACAGACAAGGTATCTCAGAGGGCATCGTAATTTTACTGTCTGAGCTTCTGGAACAGCCTCTTTGTCATGAACAAGCCTGTTATGCCTTAAAAGGCTGTCTTGGTAGTTTAGAAACAGAGTTAATGTGCAGCACTGGAGAGGGAATAAACAAAACTAATGAAGCCAGCAGATGGCCAGGAATCTTTTGTTTTAGATAAATGCATGAGAGTGATTCAGAAATCAAATTCTCAGCTGGTGATTTTTTAAAGGTAGCTGGTGATAAAACATGACAATTAGATGACTAAAATCATAATATTTGTGTATTACTCAGACAATGGGATGGTCATATATTTCCAGTACAAATACAAGTTTATTTATAGACTCTTGCCCTCTGTTAGTCACTTCTTCATCATGCCACTAGTATCTGATCTCAACTCAGTTAGGTGGATCAATATTCTATGTTTTTCTATTACTATCACTAAAATACTAATAGTGTTTTTACTATTAGTATTACCTCATATACATGACTATTAATTTACATTTATTATTGATATTGGCTTAAGTGAGCATCAATAATATTACTGTTCATACTTAAAGCAATAGCACATCTCCACAATGAGCTTTATTTATTATTCTAAGCAGTCAGACTTGCAAATTTACCTGGTTAAAAAAACATTAACACCTACTTCTAAGGAGGAATTTTCCTGAAAGAATGTGTGCTTTATGGTTTAAATACTAAGAAGCGCCCACTAACAACACACTCACACAACCTTTACAGTTGCTCACCAAACAAAATGTGGCTAAACTCAAATGCATGGTAAACACATTGATAACTGATGGTCAGTGTGAATTTGTGGGAGAGCATGTTGCAGTCAAACTGAGAGTAATACAGAAGTGTGTGGAGAGAGAGACAAAAAGCGAGACACATGTAAACATCTATCCATGTTGTCGTGAGAAACATCATATTTAATGAGCAGCTGGCAGTTTCACCCGCTAATGAACTTCATAATGACGCACAGCTCTGTGGTCTGAGGGAAGTCGCTTTGGTCACGAGAAGATCAGTGGAAGTAGTCACTATAACAGAGTGATGGTTCAACCACAAACTCCAGGTTTCATGGCAACCAAAACACAATCTGTCAACAAAACAGCCCGATACTGGGGCAGAAAGCTGAACAATGCTGCTTTACAACAGTTTGCAGAGGTAGTAAGACATCAAGGCATGTCCAAAGCCTATGTTTGTCTAACAACTGCTTGTTTTTTCAGGACACCATGCAATAAATACATTTCAGGATAAGAGAACAGTCTACTGAGCTGCAATCTAGGCCACGAGCAGCTACTTTAAGGAGTCAAAACATTCTGTAGTTTGGATTTAACATTTTTGGACCACTTTATTAATCCCCATTTTCCATGTGTGTTATTTCATACTTATGACATTACTATTACTTAATGTGTAAAATAGTAGTAACATAGGGTGGGTAGAAAAAGAAAATAGCATTTGCCAAACTGTTTCATTGGTTTAAACTGACAACCATGAGCCACAAATCAATAAAGAATTAATTTAAGTTTCCAATTTGAATTTCTCTTTCAGACTTTGAATTCTCATGGAATGCAGTTGAACTGAAGAATAATCGTCCGGATATATCTAAACTGTCTTGCTCTTTCATTCTGAGCCAAACGTCAAAGAAGCTTGTCTTTCCATCTCGGTCTGTCTAGTCAGCACTTGTGAAAGCTTTCTAGAGGAAAGAACGGTGCGATAGGCTCACTGCGGCAGAACAGACAGCAGTGGTGTTAAAGTCCCTCATTCACGCCCCATATGACTCTCAGTTAGATATTACGGTTTCTTCTTGACTCTAGTACTAAGGCAAAGTGAAGGAAATAACATGAGCAGACATTTAGGCGAAGCAAACCACTGTGTTGCCGAACTTTTAAATAAAGCTGAACTCTGTCACACTGCTCATGTCACCTCTCAACTTCTGGTGAATTTGTTGTTTTAAATCACTGTCACTGTGTGAACACCCCGTCACAGGGACAATCTCCCTGGACCTTTAGGACTTAATGGTGGTCAAGGCCATCCAACAAAAGTTCAAGTCACGGGGGATGGAACCAGCAACCTTCTGATTACCAGCCCTGTCCCTCAACCGCTATGCCACACCACATCCACCATGTTTTAAAAAAACAAACTGGAGAGAGAGAACCTGATGTGTACTTCTTTAATCTGCAGTGAGAGAAACAGAAAAACAGAGGGAGGGTGAAAGAGGAGAGGTGCGAAATATAGATTCTCCTCGAGTCCTCTAACACACTGCTTCTCTGCTAACCTACTTTACCAGTCTATTCCCAGCTTCAAACAGCACTGAGAAAGACCTCAAACACACACGCACACACGCACACACAGCTAACTGTGCTTCTCATCTACAACAGAACAAAAATAACATCCTAAAAAAATGTGGGTTGGCTGGGTTATGTCACAGAGAATATGAAGGAGGGATTTTCATACTTGAAATTGTTAACTGCTCATGTTGTTTCAGGGTTTACAGTTAGTCAGTTCAAGATTTCGCACTATACATTTGCATATTTGCATGGTTATTAACATGTATTGGACAGAGAAAGCAGAAGTTGAGGAAACAAACCAGTTTTCATTACTGTGCAAGTACTACACCAAGTGCAATAACTGTAAAGATAGCTATAACGTTAAATATATTAGCATATAGCGTTTATTTTAAGCCTGTGTCCCGCAGTTTCATTCAAAGAAAAAAAGAGGTTGGAGAACAAAAATAAATTTTATTCATACTTCTTTACGCGTCTAATGCATGAGCCCTTTAAATTTAAATGGATTTTGATTGGCTATCAAAACTTTAACATTAATGAGCTGGGAAAAAAATGCTCTGAAAGTAATACCAACAGTATTATTATTTTTAAACATTATCTTTATAGTTATCATCCTTGGTGTGAATGGGCCTTTATTCACCAAAACATAAGTTGATGGTAAGAAATGAGATGTGACGTATCTTATCTGGAAAACTGTAACACTACCTTGTCTAGCGCTTCCTGATCAGCCAAGTCCTGAACTGCAAGCAGCTTAATGCTGGAGAGAGAGAGAGAGAGAGAGAGAGAGAGAGAGAGAGAGAGAAAGAAACACATCAAATTCTTATTTGGTAATATTACATTACATTAACATTGAGAATATAAATGTAGACATTTAAGGTGTGACGCGCACTTTACAAACAGATCAATAACACATTCCCTCTCATCTTTAACTGTCTTCCTGAAATGAGCCTGTCTGCATTTTACATCCTGTGGTACAGTGGATCCCTTAAAAGCAAATGATGTAACTGCAAACATAAAACTAAGCCGTAATAACTATTGAGCTGTTTGTTTTGGAAAGTAGTCTTCCTGGTTAGCACCTAAACTACTTCCAGGTTAGCACCCAGGACCTCCCCTCAACAAAGTCTTATCACAAGTGGTCATGCATTTTAAATGCATGACAAAAGGTCTTGACTGTCCACTTGCAATCATGTTGTGATGGAGTTTAATATTAGGTGAAATAGGGCCTCTGAGAAGTAGTTAAGCAGTAGTGCAAACTTCAGCACCATACTATAAAGTATTTATGTAATGGGATAAGACCCATCCCTACCTACATTTGTGTGGTTCCACTGAAACTGGTATGACAGGACAATAATGAAAGAAATCAATTTTTCTACAGACTGTACAAGCTGTAAGTGACCACAGACCCATCACAGCAGTACAGAGAGCTGAGAAGCTCCACAGAAGCGAGGCTTTACAACTTGATGGAATTTGTCAGTCTCAAAAAAATTAGCCAGTCAGCTTTCACCTTTTTCCCTGAGCCTGATCATTTTGCTTCATATCCCATATGCCAAAGTTAAGGTGCCTCAGCAACTTAACAAAAAGCTCTCTGGAGCAATACTAAACAAAACTAAACAAAAATGATCAGGAAGGCCAGTGCTATAACCAGACACACCCTTGACAAAGTCAAAGACTGTCTGTCCTTGGGGCTCCAGATCTACTGCCCACACCTTGAGATGCTTCTTAAACCAATGCCCCCTTTTTAATCAATAAAGCATGCCCGTCTGTCTGTATTCTCACTCACTCATTCAGTTATTCATTAATTCACCTATTTATTAACTCACTCATTAACACACTTATTCCAGGTATGGGTGTATCTAGTCTTTAAGGTGAGACATAATACCGCAATAACACAATAATACCGCAAAACACAACACTGAATCATATTCTTTTCGTACTTCAAGTGCTCAAGTGCTTCAACCAACATGTTCATACTAAACAAATTGGGAACATAAAGGAGTTTGTTGGTTTAGGAGCACTCAGCACCTTGTCTGTGTGTCCAGAATAAATTCAGCTCTTCAGGGATCAACATCTCTCTCAGAACATCGAAGAGGACCTTTACAATAAACCCATAAATACAGAGAAAGCGACTGATCCAGTCTACCCAAAAGTTTGCTTGTTTGTAAACTGAAGGTATGTTTGTATAAGACACAAATCCAAAATGTGCAGCGTTGGATGTTTTCGATGCTTTCAGGAACAACAGGAAATACTGATGTGGTTTCTCCAGTTCTTTACATTGATACCCTCACTGCATGGGGTACATTGTCTTGCTTGTCATAATCAGAATAACCTTCTTTATTATCTGTCTCTGCACCCTGCAACCTTCACTTTAACTGCATTAACAACTTATTTTGAATATGCATGACCAGATGACTGTGTCATGTCAGTGCTGATGACTGGAAATATCCAACATATGGGCATGTTCAGATTTTACAGTTCCATTTAGACCTATGTGGCACTATGTGAGAGACGGGCGCTTATAGTCATGTGACAAGAAGTTGATGACCAAAACATTAGCCAAAAGAAAATAAAAAAGATAATTATATAATTATATAATCGTATAATTGTTTGTTATACGGTATAGTACATTTATTTCTCAGGTCATTATTCATATTATACACAGTGTTTACCTTCATTTGAACCTGTTCCAAGGTGAACAAGAGAAAATGAAATGCATACCAGGATGTTTATCTATAGCAGAGCTTTTTAAGAGTTCCAAACTGGAACCTCAAAGTAGACATGCACCAGAAAGGATGGGAGAACTCAGCTCAGCTATAAACACATTAATAATAGTGTACTGTCAGGAGGCACACAACACTGCTGTAGGTTTTCCCAAACAGAGCCTCTACCCCAGCACTTCATTACACAGTACACTATATAAATGTGCTATGCTTCATCACAAAGTCTAAGTGTGTTTTTATGTTAAAAAATACTTCTGACCTGCCCACCACAGCAACTATTGCCTGACCAATGGCATGTGTTTGGCATTGGATAAACCATTTGGCCTACCAATAGAGTAGAATAGAATTCCCCATGTCTCTTTATTTTTCCACTCAATGCTGATTACACAAATCCCGTTTTGAGAACAGGCAGACACTCAGTCTAACTATAGGACAACACTCGTTCCCTCATAGGTGAGCACACACTGTTTTGTTGAATGCTTCTATAAGCGTGTGCTATGAGGGTTTTTTATGTGTAAGCGTGTACTACAGAAACTCTAGGATCTTTACAGTTGATAAAAACTAATTTTCCATTAGATACCCAAATGTTTGATTTTGTAAAGTAACTAGAATGTTTTGCATCTTAACTTGCATATTTATATAACTTATATACTTCCTAACTAATATAAACTCCCTTTTAGTCAAATCCATGCTGTTAAATGAACTGCAGTGGTGAGAAATGACACATTTTTGTGTTGAGGTGCTACAGAGAAACACAGGAAAATGGGTTAAGGTCCTGGAGGACACATTACAGTTAATGATCACTGTGTAGTGCGCAAGTGAACTGTTTTCTGACATTATTCATGTCTTGTATCATTTGCTTTAAGTCACCAGAAAAAAGAAGTCAATCTTCCCTATGGTGGCACATAGTCAAGTGAAAACCTTTTTGACTTTGACTTTGGAATAAGAAAAATGTGGGACAAGGCTTGATTTTGTTCTTCAGGAATTTATTAAATTGTTAGATGGATAGAAACTGCCTGGCCATCACACAATCAATAAAGCCCCACCCTCACTCCAGGATGCATGTCATCAAGAGAAGAGATGGTGTTTCAAAGGGGAGGTTAATGTTTACAAATAAAGATTATGAGGGCACATGAATTACAAAAATATAATGATGTGCATGAATAAATCATTTAAAACAAACACTGCAATATTCCATAAAAATAAGAACAGTAAATTTTTTATATCATGGTGGTTTAAATGTTAAAAAAACAACGAAAAAATAATTTTTCAAGAGGTTGAGTCCTGTAGCCAAGCCTCTGTCCATGTTCTGCTATGGCAGTGGATTTTTCCACCTCATTATAGGCCATCAGCTGTGTTCTCAACACAAGTTCTCACCCTCTAAACAAAGCACATGCACACGTGTTGTGAAGTGCACAAACACAAGGCGACCACGTCCTTCAGCAACACGACAATGACAGAATTCAAATAAAAATAAGGTGCAGATTTAGATGTTGATCTGCCTGGATTGAAACCAATCTTTGGAACAATTTTCTATTGCTTCGTCAGAAATGTGGTGCCTTTAGTTCTGTTTGAACCTGTGCATGCACATAACATGGTTCATTATTAACACATTGGTTCTATGATTATGGTTACTGTAATTCTAAGCATAATCACAGTATTCTGTTTATATGAGTTCTGAAATAATCACAGTATAAGACAGTAAGAGTGAAGAGATCAGACTGATGAAAAATCTTGACATCAATTTAGCATTTATCTTAAGTGTCAAGACAATCATACAAAACGCATTGTATCTGGTCTTGGATTTTTCATCCAAATCATTTTATTTATCTTCTGCTTTCCATCATGTATTTCCTGCTTTTCTTATAGTTTGTTTAAAACTGTTTGTTTAAAAATGTTTCCACACAATATGAAATTTTTCCATTTTTTATGGTTGCTTGCTATTCTTTTAACAACCTCATTTTTAGAGGCTCCTTAATGTTGTTTAAAATAAACATGTAACTATATATTAAAACAGATAAGCCCTCAACATATACAACATTTAGAAAATAAATGCAAAGAACACAGTTAAGTGCAGTAACACAGAAGTACTGCAAACCACTGATCGCCTGAAATGTTGCAGTCTACTCCTTTTTGCAGCTAGGCATATGCATATAACTCTGTTCCTCTAAATTTCTGCATTTCGCAGACATGGTCAAAGGTTAAACCCACAGTTGTGCAGCACACAGCAAAAGCCATGTTTAAGTACTCACTTACAAAACTGTACATAGCCCTGGAGTCCAAAAGCCAAACTCAAAAATGGTTTTGGGGTGCCTTCAGATTGCTCAAAATGGTAGGAAAGTCTTCTCTGTCTCATTAGTATTGCCTTGATGTTTTTCTTCAGAAACCATGTGCATCAGTTAGACTGTAACTATAAATGTCAGACTTTATTGGTTATCTGACATGTTTTTGAAATGTGAGCTCTGCAAATCATGTTGGAGACTGGTCCATTTTAAGCAGACAAGCACTGCTGCATGACTAGGAAAATACCTGCCTTACAAATATGACCACAGAGTGAAAGAATGTACTTCAGAATATTCTCAGTCTCCGACGGTACATCCATGGACCGCCCTTAGTCCATTCACTCACTGATTCAGACAGCACACATAAATGGCTGGCACTGACTGACAGTTCCAATGACTGGTTGACTGTACACAGCTTCTAAAAGAGTGTGGTTCTGATTTCATCTGGTACAGGCCGTACGGTGTGTAAACCTCACTCCCTGATATTAAGTGGCACACAAACGAATGATGGCAGAGGCCATAGCATTTAGTTGTTCTTGTTACATCACCAAATTCCATTCACAGCTTAGTTGCTTATTCAAATCTCAGCCAGGCAGAACTGTTAAGTGGTGCTGTTACCTGGATGGGGGTGATGTTTGGGGTGGGGGCAGAGCAGAAAAACTAACCACTAGATGTGGCAAAATCTTTACACATTATTTGGATCAAGTATTTCTCAAACTGTTCACTGAAACTGTCACAACATTATTTGATTTTTTCCAAAGTGTGTATATTATTGTGGTATAATCTATTTCAGATAAATACGCCACTAAGTGTCATATGAAAATGGACTGTAATTTGTCCCTGTGCATGTCAGTCCAATGCTCATTTACGACTAAGCAGGCGGTTCTTCACAACAGCTTTACTCTGGACCAGACTTTATGCTGTTAATTAAAAGTGTAGGTTAAGCTTGCAAATCTCTAGACAAAAACACATTTTCCAATCCAAACATTTACAAACCTGGTCAAATACTAATGCCACAAGCAGCATATCAAGTTAACCACAAAATACAAACAAACAGTGCAGTGTTAATACACTTGTAGTGACTGTTTAATCCAAGAACTCCCAAAAGAAACAGGTTGTCCATCTGTTAAAATGTAACTGATGAGTATGCACTTCTTGTCGTGTTGGCAGCTCATTACACCAATAAAGAAACAGAATGTAAAAGTCTAGAAATTTCTGTACAGACAAACAAATACACACCATTACCTTACACCACCTCCAGTGTTTATTTACTTAATAATTCTGCAATAGTGTGTTGTGTCAGCAGAAATCAAAGTGTTTTCAGAGAAGATATGGAAAGTAACTTTTCAATCCAACTGGGTTTGTGACCATGAGTTCAGTCACTGGAATAAATCAATAGTGACAGGCTCTTATTCACAATTCCTCACTCTGCCCTTAAAATTCTGCACAACCCAATTCTGTCCAGACCGCAAGTGCTGTTGCAAGGAGCCATTTTGAAGTCTTAGTTATTTTGCAGTGAGAACGTAAGCTCTTGCAAAACTGACTGTGACACTTTACATCTAATGCAGGCTGATTATTAGTGGTCCTTGCTAATGCAGCATCAGGGATTTGAACAAAACTCTAACATAAGAGTAACCCTTTCTGCACCATTTGTGCTAGGACTATCACTGATACACAGTGATACAGTCACAATGATGTGGCTTATTTAGGAGACGGGTGTTATTACTTTTCCAAGCAATCTGCATTTCGATCATTGTCTGGCAGATGATAAAATGGCAACTATATCCCACAGACTTTCACAGAATGAGGAAATTAAGTCATAAGGACATTACTGAGACTGGTGGGCTTTTGACTTGGGCCAGTAAGCAAACACCTTGCAACCACCCAGAACATACTGGCAACACTTTAGCAACCACCCAGGACTTTCTAACAACCATCTAGCAACATCCCAGCATTCTCCCCGAACTCTCAAAACATCTCAACACGTTATAACAATGCCTTGGCAACCACCTACAACACTCTACAATCAGTGGCAACTTTTTAGTCAAAACCACAAAAAAATCTTTTTTTTTTTAAGAAACGGGAAGGAAAACACAAAGAAAATCATATCACATCATCTAAAACTTCTGTGTTTTGGAGATGAGCTGTCTTAATATAGTACAGTGCCACAAAGAGCAAACATGAGGTTCTCAAAAGCTAAAGTTAATAGCTATGGAAATGAGTCAGGCTGTTTGACTTGGTGTGTGTGTTTGGTGAGGTTACTACAGGTCGTCTCTGTGCACATTTCTTCTTTCTTCAGAACGAACTACAGTAACCTCAGCCGTCTGGTGGCTTCCTCCACCCTCCGTGTTTAAGAGATGAGATTTGTTGCACCATTTTCACCAATCATCTTAAGCACTGTGGCTTATAATGTGTCACACTGAGAACAGATTAAATGTCTGCCATATAGAATTTTATTTATCAAAAACCCCAATGATGAGCCCAGGGCAGCAACTAAAGGTTGAGTATTGTTACGCAGTAGTGGTAAGTGCTGACTGGTGACTCAGTTGTGATGATGGGACACAGGAAGAGTTGAATGACCTCCAATGACTCTCAGCATGCAATGCTAAGATGACAGCCAGAGACAAGCTGTGTGAATATTTAATTTTTCTATATTTCATTTCAAGCAGTCTGCCTCTGTAAGAAATACCATACAGTGATAATGTAAAATGGTAATTCCATGGAGCAAGGTGTTAAATGGCTACCATATATATCATGTACTGCATTGGCACCCTGGGGTACTTCAAATAATACCAGGGTACAAACAGTGTCATACACTTGCATATCCAAAACTCTAGGGTACATTTTTGTTAGTGTCAATTAAGAGAACATTATCAGTATATCAATGGTGTAGGTAAGAAGGAAACTTTAACTTTTAGGAATTTTGTGAAAACCAGTTCTTGAGCAGAAATTACCTTCAAGAAAATTTCAAGAAAACAGGTGAGATCCCTGTAGATCTTTTTGTTTGATCTCACTTGCCTCACACAACTTCAGCCAATATTAATATAGGTTGTTACGGTTATCTAGCCGTAAAGTCAAACCAACCAGAAAACCATGAAATGTTCAGTCTTAACCTTTCCACCATTCATCTGCCTTGGAGCACCTGGAAATGCCCTAGACAGACATTTGCAGACAGGCAGAGGACAGGAATAGGGGCACCTGAAGGCTGCTGATCCTGATGGAGAGAACATTTAATTTACGGGTGCCAAAAAGATTTCTAACTTTTCTTATTTCAGTTCAATGTGTGTCTAGAATTAATCACAGTTATACAAACACCTAAGTTAACCACGAGTGTAACATTAAAACATTGTTTTAGTAAGGTTTCAAATGCAACAATATGTCAGAATGAAGATTTCATACACACACAGGCCAATTGTGGCTAAATATCTGCATATTATCTTGTGTGGCAGAATCAGTTTCCAGCTTAAGAAAACCTTTAGCAATAATGCACTTACAGTTATTATATGGTTTGTTTCAAATGAACACAAATGAACAGTTACATGCATGCAGTTACATGCAGTGCCATTTCACAGTGCACAGCCTTCAGCTCTGATGTAATTCATACTAAAAGGCTCTTACCCTAAAGACTCCCTGTCAGTACGGGAGTGCTTACTACTGTTTCAACCCCCTTTAACACATACAGGCTTATATAACAAACCTTTCTGAGTCATGATAAGAATGAGGGCACATAGTTAAACTACACCCACTGTGTGAATTACAGTGTGTGTGTGTGTTTTGTGTGTGTGTGTATTCCTTGGGACCATAAACCTGCCAACAGTGCAATCATTTATCTTCAAAAATCAATCCATACACTCAGTTAAACATGGAAAGGAATCCTGCTAAAATCTGATAATGTACAGTCAGATGTGGCATTAAAATAAACACCACTAAAGATCATAACCACAGACCACAAAACTTCTGACCTATGATCAGAACACAAGTCTATTGTTAGTCCACTGTAAACCATTACACCAAAAACCTGTCCAACTATCTGTTCTTCCCTGTTAATGTTCAATGCAATGACAGATTATCTTCCAAACTGCAAAACAACTGATTAATAAATATGTTTAAGAATACATTCAAGAACATATGTTCTCTTCAGACTGTTTAGTCGTTAATTGCAATTGCAATTATTATTAATATAACCTCATGTAGTGCTGATGGAATTTGTAGCATCATTTGGGGTTTAAATTGGATCAGACATAACTCAAGAGAGAGACTACAGGATGAACAAAATCTGGTAGGAAAAGATTAAAAGGTTTTGAGGAATTTCAGTTTAACTAGTAAGATCCTAACAGATTACTGGAGTACTGCACTTCTGTATTCCTGTGACTATTCTTGAGGTCCAATAGGGAAAGCATTCCCTTCCCATTCCCTTGAAAACAAATTACTGTATTGTACAGTACAGTAACTTACAGTGGCATGACTAAATGATCACCATATTTATGTCCCATTGTGTTGGTTTATACAGCACCATGCAGCAATATGGTATTACCATAATACATGCCCAAAAACATGGTATCGATGTGCTACCATACCCCAAAAACACCGTAATAACATGGTACATTCGTTAGTTCAATCGACTTACTCGTTTTCTAGTAAGGTCATACAGACGACTTCCTTGACCCCAGGGTTGTTGGCTTTTTCACTGGAGCATCGCTGCAGGTTCCAGGTGCCCACTCGCACCACGGGTTTCCCATCACGCGTGGCCGCGGGAGGTTCCACGCAGGGTCGGACCGAGGTGATGATCGCTGGTCCTCCTGGAGCAACATCCAGATCATCGCTGCGCACACTGATGGATGTGGGGCTCGGATGCGTGAACCCTCCGTTCGTGTTTGTAGAAGGTGTTCTGGAGCGCTCCACGAACACCTGGAAACGGACCCGGTCCAACAGGGATGAGTTAACGTTAGGAACCTTGACCAGATCTTCAATACTTTTAAACGGGCCGTGGACGGATCGGAACTCTACGATGTTTTTGGCGATTTTCTCTGTGATGCCGCGGACGCTCATGAGCTGCGGCGGCGTGGCCGTGTTTATGTTCACGCCGGTGTACGGCAGGTGCTCGTGCTCTTTGCGCAAAGACGACGGCGAGTGGTTGGATGAACCGTTTTTGCTCGACACGCATATTTCTAATTTAATTGCCTCCAATTTAGTGGCACCGACCCCGCTGACCAACGCAAGATCTTCGACTTTCTTGAATCCTCCAATGCATTCTCGGTACTCCACGATGTTTTGAGCCACCCCGCGGTTCACGCCCGGTAAGGTCATGAGCTCCTCCTCGGTCGCAGTGTTGATGTTCAGCCGTTCCTGGTTCACCGAAATGTGACTGAAGTTGCACGCTGCGCTGAACTTGCGCTTGCCCTGGCAGATTTCTGTCGGGTCCTTGGGGATGGACCGGTGGCACCCGAGATTCCCACCCATGTGTCTGATTTAGTAGGACCAAAACTGAAACCCGTCCGAACCGTTAGATCTGTGCGTTAAAGATCCCGGTAGCATAGACTAGTGGGTACAGGACATCTGATGATTATAGATATTTACTCATCAGCGACCTTCCGTTAAACACGACACAAGAAAATATCGCCTTAAGTGTTCTTGCCCACTTGGCAGCGTCTTTTCGGTCTCCAAGCGTTTAAAGCGATGCCCATGTCTACACTGCTCCAGGCGAACTGAAGTGAACTCTAGCGCTGTGACTCAATGTCGTGCTGTTCGATTCGCGATGAATCGTTCTTTAGAGGTGATGCTTTTTATTGATTCAGTGGAACCGATTCTTTAATCAATGGACCGTAGGGAACAACATTCTTGCTGGCATATTAGAACCATAAGCAGCACCTCATTTACACAGTGTTTTTCACGGAAGGAAAGTAAGAAACTTTATATGGAGTGACAGAATCCATCTGGAACACAAGTATATTTTAAAGCATTCATTATCATTATCCACCCTTACCACCATAATATAAAACAGTGATAACAGCTGTATGGTTAGATTACTTCAACTGGTTAGAAAACTGGTTAAAAAATGAAGCATTTATTACCAACCGGATCACAGGGTGTGATCACACATTTTGAGCAATATAAGAAACAGTCCTTTGAAATGAATCATTCGAGAGAATCGACTCGACTGATTCAGACTTGAAAAGCACTCGTCAAACTCGCTGGCGGCTCACCGAGGGGGCGTGGTCTTTCACTGATTAGTTGTGCTGTCATCATTATTGTCCACCGTCTGTTGTCTTGCTCACGCCTAGATCAGAAAAACAACTTCTCCAATTATATGACCAGCTTTATATTCCCTGTGAACATTTTGTTCATACTTGGTACTAGGAATGAAACACAAAAGTGCAATTAGTTTAAAAGTACATTTAAACTCTAAAATAATTAGACTTTAAAGGTCCATTTGGATGGTTTATTTTTACAGCTTTAGTCTTTACTGTTACGTTTTAGTTAAACATAGGTTCAGTACTTCACCATTTTTTACCCTTTTGAATTTTATTCATTGTTATCACATTATTGTGTTGTTTTTTCGTGAATATATAAAACACTGTCACATCGGCCCCATCAGGGCTCTCTCCTTGATGCTTTTAGAAAAACAGGCCTGGCTTCCACTTGTCAAAATAATTATGACACTGTGCTTTGTGTTTGAAACTTTCTCAGGTAAACTATTTCTAAGGGGTGTTGGGGTTTGTTCTTACATTGTGATTATAATGTCTTGAATTGACATAGCTGACATTTTCCATGAAGAACTGTGAAGTAAATAGATACGGCATCCACGACAGAGCAAAGAGTCATATTGTTTATTGTCACTGCATTGAGAACTGAAAATGACATGGCCCTTTAACAACAGTTTGCAAACTAAAACCATCATGCTACACACTATCAAATCTACTTACAGTTCAGAGCTTGAGTGAACAAGAGGAAATATATACTTCTCAAAATCCAATCTTTCCCCTTATATTAGCAAGAGTCAGTACAACTTAAGACGGACTAAAATATGACCTCACCAGGGTTGGGCAAAATTTAAAATGTAACAATTGACTCCCTTTTAATTCATGGGGTGGAATTTGATTTAATTTGGTCACATTCCATGATTGCTGAATTGTAATGATGGAAAGAGAAATTTACTAAACTGCACTTAGAAACAGAGGAACACATAGAACAGAGGAATTGAATTAGCCCAACAATTGCTGTTCTCTAACACAGGTTTTGTGATAGAACATCAATAATTATATAATGAATTTGAACAAACTATCAATCCCCTGATATTTCAAGTTTTTTCTCAGTTGATTGGGCTATTTTTTTTGTTTGCTATACAGTGCCACAAAATGGCCTCCACATTGCTTTCAGATACTTTCATTAAAACATATAAAAACCAATCAAAATCAGAATCTATCTATTATGTAATATAACCACACAAGTGTAATGGACTTTTGGGATAAATTAGTGCATAGATTATAGATTACATGTTGCATGGAGTTAATATGCAAATAATGCCCTTATACAGATATTCTTGCCATTCTCATTCGTTACAAAGAGACAGTTGGCATCTGCAGCACAGAGCAGGATGTTTGTGGTGTCTTTAAAGCAAGTAAATAGGACTCATTACCAGATGAGACAGCAGATTTGTTTGACAGCCAGTTATGTTGCCTAATCCCAGTAGCAGAGGCTGGCTGGAATGAGGTTACCTTAAAACTGACATTAGGCAGCCTAAAAGATTGGCCAGGCTGCAGTGACAGCCTGAGGCCATTGTTTCTCCTCAATAAGATGTCACAGTAAGGGCTTGTATTTGGTAGGAGGCACCAAGGAGGCCCTGGCATGAGGCAATGGGGTTGTGTTAGTTACATAAAAGTACCCTCTGATCAGAATGGGGCACAACCAGAGAACTGCATTGTCAACCACTCATTAACAATCTTTCCAGGCTATGAAAGCTGCAAACTGCTTGCAGAGAAACCTAATCAGACATTAAGTTAAACTTTATAGAGTATATTACTACTTTTTTATAATAAATGACATTGTTTGCTTTGTTTTAATCACCATTTCGAGGATATTTGTTTCTAATTCTGAAGATTTTATTTACTGTATCAGTATTTGTGAATGTTTCAGTTGGTCAGAACATTGATTTATTTTTGTAATCTTAACCAAGTGCCTATTACAAACATCTCATTTATACCCTTCACTGTAACCCCATGATGAAAAAAAAGACAGTGAGCACTGATTGGCCAAAATAGCATCTAACTTGACCATCAGAGATAACAGTGGACCAATCATAGAATCAAGTAAAAAGTCACATCACCTGATGAGGGTAAGGCGCCTGTCTACGGGTGCGTGTACTTCCCTGGCTCTGCTTGCTAAAAGTCTCAGTAAGTTCAAAGGTCTTTATTTGTTTGGCAGCTTAACTTAACAAGGGGGCAGAGGTTATGTGATAGAAAAAGTCAAACACACACAAAAAAAAGCCTTAAAAGTAGGTTTTCCTATAATTAAATCATTGCTGGGGTAAAAGTTACAAGAATGTTCCAGGTTCAAAATGAGTTAAACATTATTAACATCAAATTTTCTGTTTGTATTAACAAGTAAAAATTGTGTTCACAGTAATGCACAGTCATACTATACAGTGTAAAAATGTATAGTATGACATTCTGGAGGATTTTAAAGAATGTGCAGCTCATTAAGAAGTTCTTAATTTGTTTGTACAGATGTGTGTTATTTGAGCTGTACATTTCTGAATTCTGAACAGCTGGACTACTAGTTATTTGTTAATAGCATAATTCTTGTGGGTGTGAGTGGAGTGTCTCTTTCTGACATTCTTTGAAAATCAAATATTTACTAGATACTAAATATGTTCATACTAGTCTCATGATAACATTTATAATGTTTAATGTCTATGCTTTTGATTGCAGATTGTAATGTTTATTATGGTACAATGCATTGCCCCTTTACTGTAAACATATTTTCATTTTTACTTTGCAAAGATGCTGTCAAATAACAACTTGCTGTGAACTTTGAACTGTTCTTTAATTGGTAAATATTCAATAGAGATTTCTGTCAATAAGAACCTGGAAAGCAAATGCTGGGAAAAAACTGTCAAGATGATCATGAATAAGTATAATGAAGATTTATCCAAAGATATGTCTGCGAAGATTTTATTTTAAATTCACAGCTTGGTAGAGTTACATGCAGTTTTTGCTGCCCCCTTCCTGTAAAACCTGTTTCTGAATAATATGTAGCATACAAAATTAAGTGCTTTAAAAGTCCAAAAGTTAAAAATAGTTTCTGAAATGTCACATTTTTCATCACACTGGAAATAGAACAACTGAGTTCATTGCATTATGGGATACAGTATTTTTGGCAGTAAGCTTGCTTTCTTGTATACTACTGAACCTTAATGTTGAGAGCTTGAATGAATATTTAAAAGTCATTACAAAGCTCTATGAACAGCATGTTGTTGATTACCACAGACAATACAGTTATTTAAATTTCTGCCTAATAAGACTGTATAAAAAAAACACCCTTTGTATGTTGGCTTTGACTTGCACTATAACAGATCTCGAAACAAAATAACATGCAATACAAGTGGCATCATCACAAGTTTATTATGTGACTTTGTACAAATAAAAATGAGAAAAGCAAAACAAAAAGAGAGAAAATTATATAAAAAAAGAACCTGCAGTGGTACATGACTGAAAGCTAACTGTGGTACTGGGGGAGGCCAGCTCTGGGTGGGAACTCAGTGCCTATATATAGAGGAAAAATAGACAAACAACTGGCCAGGAATGGCAACTCACTGTGTCCGTTAACATGAGGAAAAAAACAGAAAACACACCCAGTGGTCATTAGACATGAGCCAATCACTTAAAAAAAAACTCATAATGTGTCTTATGAGTCATCCTCCTTTCATTATGGGATTCACTCATTTGCATAACCATGGTATAATCACAACAGAATAGTTTTTTTAGGAGGATCAAGTAACATATCATGTGACATTTATAAAGGCTTTGTACGTGACTGTACTTCCATCTTAATGTCTCAGTGAACTAGCAGAGAGCTGGACCAATAAATGAAAAACAAAAACAAACATACAAAACATAACTAATGAAACATTGCATGAATGGTTAAGGTCCATGGCTAAATAATTTAAATTACACAAAATTGGAAGAGCTTAACATTTCTGGGAAGGGCAAAATAAGTCACAGAAAGTTGTTTGATGACAGAAATAAATGCCTGAGGTAAGATCCAGCTTTTAGTTTTTATCATCTTTTCACTTGATCACTTTTTTCATGCTGTTGGAGAAGAACTGACCTCTGGATCTAAAAACATGGGAGCAAATAAGTGACAAAGAAAGGGAACCGTACAGTTCTAAAGTGGTGATTCTTTTAACTATTGCATATCTCTGGGAAGGTATGTGCATGTTTTAATTCATATGAGCTGCAGAGCTCTGGGTTTCTGTGCGGTCCAGCCTAATAGATGCCTGATTCTTTCAAATGTGAGAAAGAAATATAATGAGCAGATGAGGTTAATTGTTTCCAGGTCAGTGGGGTGTCACAAGGTGGTCTGATCCTCAAAGATATCCCTGCACATGCCAGCAGGGGAGAAACAACAAAAGAAAAGCATGGGGCTGTATATGTAAATATAAAATTTTTTTTTGGTCGACTGGGGGTCCAGGCTGGTATAATTGGCAAACAGAATGTGGTGCTGGTGGTTTAAAAGATCTTTTTCTTTTTGTTCTTTGGGAATAAAGAAAATGAAAGACAGAAATTAGAGGAAATAAACAGTCAACTAACAGGTATAGTTTATATCAACATGTAATCCTATAGTAGCTAATGGTGATGTGCATTTATGCATAAAAGTCAGACAACGGCTCTGTTCCACATTCTAGTGAGCTGCCTTGCTGTTTGCTGCCTACATTGGTAGCTACATCTAAAGTCTAAAGTATACCTCACATTGTCTGCATTTTGGTCCAGCAATTGGACCGTCCTTGCGTTCATTGAATTATACTTTGAAATGTTTGTGTGCTCAACTGTAAGACTAAGTAGAACGCAGAAAGTTAATTGTATCTGGACCTTTAGGCAGCATCCAATCTGAACTGGAGCCTCATAAGTGACCACAGGAAACAAATCTCATGTGAATGGTCACTCAAGCACAATGCTGAATGGCACATGCGATTTTGACCATAAACAAAATATTTTGAAGCCAGTTCCCTCAGCATCATCTTTTCTAGTCATGCAACTGCTCTACTTTCTATCTAAAAGGTGAAAAAGTTTGTGATTAAAGCCCCAGTGATGTCTGAAAGTGTTGGTGTGTGTACCTGGAAGCATCCAGTTTCTGCTGCTCCAGCAGGCGCTGTTGGGCCTCCCAGTTGACCTTCTCCTCCTCAAACTGACGTCTCTTCTCCTCCAGCTCCTTGTGTTGGGCCTCCAGGTTCTTCTTCATCTGCTCATGACGTCGCTGGAGCTGAAGACAAATACAGTGGAGGAGAGAACTCACTCATGTGCACCAATACACTTCACCAAACCAACTACATAGTACAGATACCTCAAAGCTAAAAGTGTGTGAATCAAAGACAAAAAAAAAAAAACTGTTTTAGTTATGAACAGAAATTTAAGTTTTATAACAACAAAAACTAATGAATACTAAATATATCAATTGGTTCCACTTAACTGTTCTGTTTCCATAAAGGTCTTCCTATAGCTCAACTGGTAGAGCATTGTGCTAGCAGCGCAAAAAGTTGTGGGTTTGATTCCCAGGACACACACACACTGATCAACTATAGCTTAAATGCACTTTAAGTTGCTTTAAAAAAAAGGGTGTGCCAAATGTAAAGATAAAGGTGACAAAGTCAATGGTTTGATTGCCATGGTGCAGTAAATTTATTAGCAATGCAGAAAACATTGAATATTTACCTATAATGTTCTATAAGAATTAGGCATCTAAGAACCAAAACTCATTCAGTTATTTATTATTTCCAATTTCTACATCTACTTTTAGAGTCTATTATTTGTTGTGCGCTTGTGTGGGAGGTAGTACCTCTGCCTCAGAGTCTTTGAGTTTCTGGATCTTCTCTTTGACCTTCATCTCAAACACCTGTTCCATCTCCATTTCCATTTTCTGCATTTTAGCTACATGCTCTCTCCTTTCCTCCTCCATCTGTGCCAGGGGGCTCCTGCTTAAAACACACACAAACACAAACACACACACACACCAGTGTGTTTTATTGTGAAGTTTAATATAACAAATATACCTGTGATGCAGGAGAAGAGCAGGAAGGAAAAAGAGGGCCCTAGTCTGTAGGGCTTTAGGACCCAAAAGGGTGAAACCTTCCAAGGACTGCGAGTTAGTAAGCAGAACCGCAGCTGCGTTAGTGACAGATCAAGACTGCTCAAAGTAGCTCAGTGACCCTCTGAACCAAAACCACTTATCAAATAACCCAGTAAATTGTGAAGTGATTAATAAATCAGTAAAGTGGTTCATTTACATGGATTACATAATACAGCTAGCCAAGCTATACAGATAACCAGAAACTGGATTTTGAAAGAGCCTGTACACACCAAGGCTAATGCAAAAAATGACTGAGACAAATTTATACATTATATACCTGCTCACCCAGGTTATACATTAGGAAGAAAGCAAAATGCACTTATGTGCTTTAATGCAAAAAACAAAAGCAAAAGCTAAACAAAAAAACAAACAAAAACAACAAAGCAAACAATATAGCTGTAGGCAGTGATGACGGGCCCAAGCACTACAGTGCCATTGACATAAGAAGCTTCTAAGGCAACACCGCCCGAGATAATAAAAATCATGTTAAATGACAAAAAAAAAAAAACATACCTGAATACTTGAACATAGTTTTAAAGTTTTGCTATGGCAACAACAGCTAGGCTATCACAATTCCTTTCACAGTTTTACATAAGCTGTGTCTACATTATTCTAACCAAGTTTAAAGTGATTTGGCTAAATATAAGAGGCCTTCCTTCCATCAGTTGGTGGCACTATGACTGACACACAATAGCCATATCAATATAATCAGGCCATCACACCAGTCATATTCCTCAAGTGACATGCACTTTTCAGAAATTCAAAAATGGCCCGTTGGGCGGAGCCAATACATGTCAGTGCAAAAATTGTTTGGGTAAATGGGCTAGCATGTATATAAATATATGCACCATCATTTTTGCCCCATTACAGGCAAGCCTCCCTGCCACGCCCGTGTACCAACCTTTGCCCAGGCCTATTGGCCAACAACTTTCAGTGCTTGGTCCCTAACAACTTACTATCCAAAAACAAAAATCATTTAATTATTGAGGTATACATTTCTGAGTTTGTTTGAAAAGGTTTGCATGAATTTTAATTTATTTTAATCCAAAAATGTACTTAAAATTTGAACTTGGTGTGCAAAGGCCTTTACACCTGCCCTGCAGCTTCCAAATCAAACTACCGCAAAACCTTGTTCTCAGTTTTCTAGCCTGTTAGTGCCATTTATTTAACAACCTAAGAATCCCTTTAAAGATAAGCTTCTTTACATTAAGGCTAAATAAAGGAGGACATCTAAGGTAAATACAGAGCACAACAGCAGTGTTTGAGTTTCTAACACTGCAGTTACAGATGCTACAGAATATCTGAACAGGGTGCAGGACTCCAAACATGGAAAGACAAGGAGAAGGAAGGACAGCACGACAGAGATTGAGGCGGAACTTGTGCATGACACTTACATGCCTTCACCTGTGTCATATCTAAAATCAAAAACAAACACACTTAGCATGCTCACACTGTATTCATGTGTTAGAGAAAAACAACATTTGCAACTCATTAGATGTGTGAGGATGAAGATGGATGGCCAGTTAGCAAGCGTGTTTGAGTGTATGGTTAGTTACAGCTAAGATCTGAGGGTCAACAAGGGTTGTGTCTGTTAGGAAGTCTGGCTGTACTGATCAGTTTAGTGTCACTGTGTTGGCTTTATATTTTGAGTGTACTGCAGGCTTGCTGTGAGGTTAAGGGATCATGACCTTTGCCTCCATTTTACAACCACAGACATCATAACATATGCATTTACATTAAACAGACATTCTGCATCAGAAAACAGTACTGGTAATGTTTGTGTACACCTAATATGTCTTAAAATAGTGTGTATTAAACAAACTCACTTTGTGAGTTGTGCTTTGGTTTTGTTGTTATCTACGCCATTGTAGGTGACAGCGGCCAGTTTCCTACTCCTGTAGTTCTCATAATGGACGTTGTTGGTCACGTCCTTCAGGTCCTGCATATGAGTTCTGGCAACAAATAATTGACAAGTTTCACATATGATCAAATTTATTTAAACTTCAAAAGAAGCCTGCACTGCTTATCAAATGCACTATACCATAACTAAATACCAAGAAAAACTAAAGAAACTTTAGACATTTGTAGATATGTGCCATTTTAACAGTTTCTGAACTAAACCCGCCTGTCACAGGATGGATTATGGTTAAGAAGACCTGAATTAGAGTTAGCTACTCTGTGTCTAATCTGGATGCTGAGATATCCAAGTAAAATGACTGATCTGGGGTCAGTTTCAAGGAGTTATGAGAATGCCATCTCACTCATCTGTTAACAGGGTTGATGAAGAAATGAAGCTGTGTACCTGATGAGCATGTTTCGAAGGATTGTGAAGTCACAATGCTCCCCGTTCTCCACTAAAATAAAGAGAAAGAGTATTAAGCTTATCAATAAACAAACAACAGTTATACTCATGACCTTTGCCTCTTACTCTGCAGTATCAGACTACTGCAATTAATAATGGTGTGTGCACGCTACATTGGAGGGAAGAAAATCTAATAAAATTTCAATAGCTCAGAAAAACACATCTTCCATCAACAAGCTGCACGATTTCCTGTTCCTATAATGGTGCTAGCAACACCTAAAAAGCTAGCAAAAAATGGGCTTGATTCCCAGGGAACACAAACAGATAAATGTGTACCTTCATAGAATAGCACTTGTCAAATGCACAACTGTGAAACTGTTAACTGAAATGTACATGGATTTGAGGCATCAGTTTGTCTACTGCGCAAATGGTGCAGTAAAAGCACATATTTTAAATACTTTTTTACATTTTAAGCATGAGCAAAACAAATAAAAATTGTTGGATTGCTTTTTCCATCTAAGGACACTTTTGGGCATCACAGTTATGATAGGATTTTGAGATTATGACAGGACTTTGAGCAGTGTATGTCCCAACACAAGCTTCATTCAATCTCAGAACTATTTTATCCTTATCAGTAGAGTGTACCTTTCACAGAAGTACAGACAGAACTGATTGATTTAGCTCTACTCTTCATCCTGCTATTGCAATATGAATACTGACCAGCAGGTGGCAACATTTTCAACACTAGCCTGCATGCCTTGCTGCGTGTGCGTCACTTGTCAGATTAATGGAGCAGACCTCTCCCTCCCTCAGACCTCAGCCGCATGCCATCTGTGTGCTTACATGTTGCCGAAAGTATCCCAGGCATTCAAAACTCACCCACTCAACACATTGATCCAAATACAGCAACTAACCCAATGTCCCTCCTCATCATACTAGACTCTTCTATCTGTCTGTCTGTCTGTCTGTCTGTCCGGCTGGCAGGCCGACCGGCCGCCTAGACAGCTAAAGTTGAGTTTGTGTCACTGGAAAGTGTTTGGCTGACACAACTGGTTATCACAAGTCAAAAGATCCAGAAAAGAAACATGTGTCTGGTATTAGCTCTATTCAGTTGTTTTAGTAACCCTCTGGGCTCAATAGTAACATTCAGAGGAAGTTCAAACATGATTTAACAGCTTTAACAGTGTTCAGAATTAGGGAAGTACACGGTTAACCAGTAAATAGTTTATAGATGATAACAATTGGTTTGACCAATGCTATGGGTAGACATTTTTAATAGTCGAACAATTAACCACTAATGACTTTAACTTTCATCATGTCTGTTATATGTTTGATTTAAGGTTTGTTCATTCATGGCTAATTTAATCTATCAAAAATTGTTGGTGAATGGTTAAAAGAATTTGCATCCCTGGTTAGAACAGAGTGAGCAACAGATACTGGTCAAAGTACAGCAGCTGTCTTGATCTTCTGCCTGTATGACCTTAGAAATCTCAGTAAACGTTCATCCTCAGAGCTTCATTCACGGCTCCAGAAGCACATTTACAATGTTTCATGTCACAACCCTACAGGAACTCTCGATTAAACATCAAAAGACACACAGCACTTCCTGTTTGCATATCCGCAGCCTTTCACCTACCACCCAACCGTCTGCACAGTCTTGAGTCTTAATCACATGACCTTAAGCACACTATGAGGACAATCATCTTATGCTTCTGACATGCAAGATGTCACTATCAATGTTTATAAGCCCTTCAGTAACTTCAGTCAGAACTGAAACCTCTAATTTCTTAATTAAACCAAGAACCCTCAATCCCATCCTTTTATGCTCTTTCATTCACAAACTCTAATTTTCAGTTCTACATATAAACCTTGGTATCCATGATTTACACTGTACCATGTTATCATTTCAAGGCATGAAACTAAATCTGCAGCACTAACATAGTGATGCATTTTGTATTGGGGTGTGTATTGGAGAAAAACTCACTGATTTCATGTTTGTATGTGAATGTGTTTTTTTGTGTTGTTGGTTTGTTATATTTTACATGTAAACGCACTGACAGAGTCTGTCATGCATGACTCACTGGAGGCTAGACATCATCTGGTGTATGTCACATGGTAAGACTTTGCGTGCAGTCATTGCCCAGCTGGCTTACACTTGTAAAAAAAGGCAAGACATGACTAACTGATAAAGCTAAACAACTGCGTTGAACAAATTGTTTAGCTGTGTACTGGAGGAACTCAGCAGCAGTGTTTCTTGGGAAAGATCTGCTATGAACTAGAGTAAAACAAAACCCTCAAGGTCTATCCTACCCCACAAACACACAGACACATCAAGGGACAGTGACCTTTAACCCCTTACCTTCTGCCACGCCCCAGGGATACTGTCGCCCTCTAACCCGCTTCCCATTGACCTCGATGATGGTGTTACTGCCGACCACAGCCAGGGGCAAACGATCCTGAGGAAAAACATGAAAATACACATACACGTATGTAACATGCAGACATATTCAACCATGGGAAGAGAGAACAGAATCAGGCAGCTAATATTGACTCTATATAGAAGTCAATATTAGTGTGTGTGTGTGTGTGCCTCTGTGTGACCCATTTCTCTGGTTGGGTGAGTTAGGAAGCCAAAATCTGAGTAGTCAAAGCTCTGAGTGTGAACTGTTTCCTCTTTGAAAAAACAGTCAGTGTTTTGCCAACAGCTTTTAGTTTTAGTTTACTTTCATTCACAACCCAATGACAAGTCAATTTTGAAAATATGTAGTTTCATATTTTACTATTTGGATTCATTTATCGACTGCAGCAGACTCACACATACAAACCTTAATCTTCTTCACTAGTTTACTCTCCTCCTCATCGTCTGTCTCTGGGAACTCATAGATTTTGATCTTGTGTTCCTGGATCTCTCTCATAATCTGGTCAAGAAGACATGAAGAATAAGGAGTAAATATGATGTTGACATGTTGGAAAGAGTGTTATAGCAGTTTGGTACCTCCCAGCAAACGCTATGGGCTCTCAATGTTAGTGACTTTCATGTGAAGTGGAGATCTGGTCTCAGTGGAGCAACAAAGGCATGTGTGGAGAGATTTATGTTCTGTTATAATGTGTTGTTCTTACTGTAGGTCATGTTTGCACCAACATTCTGACACTGTTACATGTGGACCAATCACTTGAGCTATTTTGGAGATGTTAAACTGGCCCAAATGGAATGTTTTAAACACTCTGAATACTTTCATGTTGGTGTGGCGTGTGACACCCTTTATCTTCACCTACAGTGCTATATCTCAAGACTTGATTTTTAGTTTCATTCATAGACATGCTTCTAAAGCACACAAGCTGTTCCTGGGCCCCCTGACTCTATATTGCTTACCCCATTGCTGGACCCCTTACTTTTAGTACCACTGGACGTGTGGGCTGCTAGATTTAACCTTTCACCCCACTACCTACGACTTAAGAGTATTATTTTTGTGCTGTAGCTTAGCAACACATTTTTTTTGACATTTCAGCCTGTTTAAATCTAAAGGTGGAAAATGGTCAAGAAAAATAAAAAAATATGATACTATTAGGGCAAGAAACCTTGATTTACATTATAAGCATACCTGAGGAAAAAATACAAAGCTATGAAAGTGTAGAATTTGGCTCCTTTAAAGAAACAGTGAAGCTGTCCAACACTAGCACATAAGATCAGTCTCACCTGCTTCTTGAACTGTTGGCACTCCTCTGGAGTCAGTGTGTCTGCTTTAGCGATGAGTGGGATGATGTTCACTTTCTCGTGTAACCGTTTCATGAACTCAATATCCAGTGGTTTCAGTCTGAGAGAGACAGAGAATGTGAGGGTTTAATGTTTCAAACTAAACACTGAGCATGAGTCCAAAAACAGCCCCACAGGTCTCCTGTCTAAACCGCAGTAGTGAGGTATCACATTCACACTGCTGTTTGGCAGCCTGGCTGAACCTGTGGATCGTCCTGTAGTAAAGCCACGTGTTGCAGGAAGAGCAAAAAAAAAAACAGGCAGGAAATTTGTCTGTGTACATCCACTCCTTCAGGGTGATTTAAGGTCAATTTTAGCCATCAAGTATGCGCCCACACAAACAAACACACATTTGTACAGCTATTTAATATGAAAACATCTGGAACTCTTTGAAAAGAAAATGACTACCGTTATAATATTTACATCTTGAGTACGTTACATCCATTCTTTGAGCTCTGTTCCCCATTTTCACTATTGCATCAATTGATCAAGAAATTCTGTAGTTTATATAGTAACAAACAGATGCAAACCATTTAGACCACTTCATCATTTCATTAATTTTGGCCTTCAGTTAATCATACAACGAGGTGAGCTAAAGCTTCTTCACATAAGGCTGCCACTTGCATTTTTATAATAAATCACATTGAATGAAAAACAACTCTTGGTGTTGTCCTTAGTGTTATAATTTGACAATGTAATCCTTTCTAAAATCTTCAATAGCAAATAGTAAAAGCAATAACAAAATAGATGCTACCCTAGAAACTGCACTAACTTCACTTATTTTTTCCAGCCTTTCCTGGATGTGTAATAAGGACAGTCAAGAGCTAACAACAAGCCAGAGAAAGAGTGAATGAGAGAAAGTTTCTGGCTGGGCACTCATAAACAGTTCTAAACCCAGGAAGGTTGTGTCTGGTTTAGACTGCTGCATAGCTCTTAGACCCAATTTACAACAATACCCAGAGTAATCTGAGGACAGCTTAGATTGAAACAGTTGACAATGCAATAAATCCTGATGTTTTTGGCACTAGTTTAGATCTCATAAAATACCTCTGAAAACCCCTCCACAGCAAAGCACACAAGTCCGGAATATAGAGGGGATGTGTTTGTTTTAAAACATAAATGTTTAAAATGTAGTTCCTACCCATGTCCAGAGGGGGCAATGAAGTAGAGGCAGCAGTGTACTCTGCTGTCAGGCATCTGGCGTCTGTTGACACGTGACTCTGCGTTGAGGTAATCCTCAAACTTGCTGTCAATGTGATCGGTGACAGGCTGCCAGCTATAGAACATATATAAGTGTATTTATAAACTGTTCATTTATAAATGCTAACATGAGAACGCTACTGGTGAAATTCAGCACTTCTGCAAGTAAAATACACTTACCAGTTACTGTTATCCACAGCATCTCCGAACCCTGGTGTGTCCACGATTGTGAGTAGCAGCTGAACTCCGCCCTCTTTTATTAGCACCTTGGACTGTTCCACCTGAGGATGAATGAAAGGTCACATGACCATATGTCAAACAAAAAACAAAACAGTATGCAATAAAGATTGAGTTGCAGTATGTATACCAATTCAATAATTGCAGCATTCATTCATCAAATTCCATTTCATTTGGTGAATAGGCCATATTATAATATAAGCAAACAGACACAGGTTTTCATTCAATCATGAAGTTGAAATCAGAACAGTTCAGAGGTTCCCACGTGCACATTAGAGAGTGGCTATCTGGATTAGCTTTACACTAGGGAAAGGGGGATTTCTCTACTTCTGGTGTGAGGCAGGACCCTCTGTGGACCTCTTCTACCAACTTCAATGTAGGCTGATTTAAAAAATGGCTAACAAATGTTTGGCTGTGTATCTATGACATTTATCTAGCTCTTATATTTATAGTAAAAGCTTGAGGTATCACATTTAAACAGAGCAAAACTCTGGTGTGTAACCTCAGCTAAAACAATCCACAGCTTAGACCTTCCATTTAAACTGCATCATTATATAGCCGTGGTCTGACTGTGGTTTCTGGGTTTGGGCTGTTCAGTGCTGCATTTTACGATTTCCTCCTAAACAACCCTCAGCGTTCCACAGCTCAGATGGACACCACTAAACCCAGTGCAAGACATTTATTTTGTGAAGCATACACCCTAGAAAAAAAATTTGGCCAGCTTCTTCTTCCAAACAGCTGTGATGGAGAATCTTCATTTAGTACTGTAGCTGTTTTTAGAGCGAGATTTTTAGTCATCAGTTTAGACAGCGTTCTGGTTTAAAATGGTGACTTAATCCTTGAGTGGCAAACAAACTGATGTTATTATTTGTGTGATTATCTGTATGACTTTGAAAGGCACATTTGAAGAAGAATGTGAATGAGATTTAAGAGCTGCATTCAAGAGGAAGATCTGCAGTAAATAGCTTAATTTCTTCTGCTTTTTTTACTTTTGCACTTTTTGGAACTGCACAGTATAAAAAGCCCTTTAATTTCATTGAAATTAATACATACAGTACATACAACGGACAAATCATCTCCTGAGTTCTACTGTATAGAAGAAAAACATAGCATGTTCTGAAGGAGGTAAATGTATTTTTTTGGGCGAATGATTTTATTAAAGTATCTCACTCATAAATCCAGCTTTCTGTCTCTGACAGCAAGAGCTGTCAGAGACAGAAACCTAAAAAATCAATTGTAACTTGAGATTACATCCACATGAGGTGTTGTTTTCAAACCCATTAGCATTAGCAGAGAAGAGGTCACGGCTTGCCATGGGGATGTTTTGGAAACATGAGCCAGACAATGTGTGGAGGAATATGTGCAGCAAACCTCAGATCTGTCAATCAGCAAATTACCAACTCAAAATACACAGAGAGAGGTGGAAAAGAAAAACTGTGCATAAAAACAAAATTTGGAGCCACAAGGAGAAATCACTGTCGGCTCTGAAATGCAAACACAATTCTTCCAGGTGAGCATGACGATGCCTGCTGCCTCACACCTGTTACTGGGTGTGTGCAAGAGTTTTCAGCGTGGTTTATTGCCTCTGTTGATCAGGTAACCCCAGATCCATCACACTGCACCAATCTGGTGAGCATTCCACTCATTTTACCCTGTGGCCTCTGGTCATTTACCATCACATGCATAATTTTGCTGACCTCTGACCTTTAATATTACCTACTGGTAAAAGTGCACACACCCACCTATCAGAACTCTTCACAAAGCATAAAAAACATAATCTTGCAAGACGTGTGCGAATAAAAGATTCACCACAAATATATATGCCAGGCCTGTTAATCAATCAAGCTGATTTATTTGGCTTATAAATGGCTAGGCAGATTGGCTGATATGTCAGCATTGTGAGATAATTGTCAATGGCCAATAAATGTGTTACTTCCCCTTATATTAGTTCCCAGATCTATAAAGAACCTTTCAACAATAAATAATTATACAGTTGTTGTGTAAAGAGAACAGAATTCTTAGTACCTTATGATAGCCAGTTGTTAACTCATATTTCACTATGTATTTATTATATCTTCGTTATTTATTATATCAGCGTTATAGCAGCTAACCAGGCTGTTCTCTAAAAATTATTATTTGGCATACTTATTAAAATAACTTAATCAGCTAAATGCTAACTTCCAATATTTACCAACAGCCTTAATAAATAACTATTATATAAATACCTGTGGACCGAGCACTAATCCAACTGTAATGCTGTGTGAGGTGAAGGCTGGACCTGGACATTTTAAAGTCCTAAAATGTTTCTGCAGCATCTCAGGGAATAATTCAGTTTGCTGACAAGGCATTAAAATGGCACCCACAGAAGTACACCGCAGAACGTTTGAGGTGAGAGTTTGGACTGGCACATTTAAACACAGGAGTTTTTACTGGCCAGTGCAAAGACAGACAGCACTTTAAAAGTGATTTGCTGCCCACCACCTGCCTGCAAAATGGCCCAAACGAGACACCTTTTCTCAGAAAAACTCATAAAACCTTCTGTAACTTCCTGTCTGTACAGCAGACCACAGCAGACACATCCCACTCCATTTCATCACAACCTGAACTCACACTACACATGATTCAAACAACAATAACTTAGCTAGAAATCTGACTGACAAAGTTTTGCCTTTTGCATTTCCACTAAGGCAAATAATTACTAGTAGCTGAATGCTGCAGTTCCTCTTCATAATTTGGGTTGTCAGGCATGAGGTAGAAAAAAGTCAGAGATTTACTGATGTTACACTCACCCTCACAGAGCGCTCATGGACAGGCTGATGCATATATGCATACAAAATGACTAGAGTTTTCCATTTATTCATTTAGCAGACGCTTTATCCAAAGTGACTTACAAAGAGAGAGAGAGAGAGAGAAAGCATTTAACATTTTGCCCTAAAAACCAACAAGCCAAGACAACAAAGTTTCATTTAGAAGTGGGAATCACATTCTGATGCTAGAGACTGGATAAACAGTAAAGGTTTTTTTTTTTTTTTTTAAGTTAAACAGAGCATTAGGGACACCTTTAGTAGTCAGAGTGCAATCAAGTTAGCAGCTACTACAGTGAGAACCTCAGAGAAAGAAAGTGCTACATGATAAAGTGCCCTGTTTTAACTGCCAGTCTCTCTGGGCACTAAAGGTAAACGTCAAGGCAGAAGCTGTGGTCCTGAATTCAGTTCTAAATAGCCCCATGTATCATTCTGAAAAGGGTTCACTTCCCTGAGAAAGCTGAGGGTTCTGCTCATACAATTTGCCTACAGTACATGACTCATTTCAAAGGCCTTGGTATTTAGGCTGAAGTAGTGACCGCTTATGAACTGTTCCTGCACAATGCCAGAATTTATAAACCCCTTTTATAAGGGCCTTGAATAAGGCGCCGTATTCACAAACTGAAGTATCTTGCACACTTTTTTTTATTACCTCCTAGTGAATGCAGGTGGTGAGCTTTATTGTTATTTACGTTTGTGTACATTTTCTACTAATTATGACAGCAGTACACAAAAACAGTACATGAGCCAGAAGCGCAGTGTAGTCATAAACAGAGGTCTTCACGAGTCCGCAAATACCCAAGGTCTGATCCAAGACCCGAGTGGGTGCATTGGAGACAGGTCGGGTCTGATATTCGTGGTCTAGGGTCTATGGTCTTTAAAATAAATGTGTTTTTGCTGAAAGGACCTAAAATGACCCAAACTGATCCGCACATAGAACCGCACATAGTGCACTGTGTGTGTGTGTATAGAAAGTGATAAAGTTATTATATGAAAATACGGTCCAAATCAGTTGCCAGGCCACCAGGATTTCTCTCTGTGCTTCCGATGGTCAGTTTGGGCCTGACTGGTGCGTACAGGGCCTGACTGGTGCGTACATACAGGGCCTGACTGGTGCGTACATACAGGGCCTGACTGGTGCGTACAGGGCTGCAGTCTGCACACACATTTACATTTGGGTCCATTCCAAAAAAAAAAAAAAAAATGCAGTCAGACTGGGTTGTACTTGGGTCTAATTTTAATGGGCCTGCCTCAGGTGAACCCATTCAGGGAGGAATTTATTCAGGAAGGAATTTAATTCAGAACAATATAATTAAGGTACTGAGTAGACCTCTAGTCAAGAGCACTTTTGTCATTTTAAAGAGCAAATTCAGATGTCTGGGCAGCAGTGTTGGATCACAGTATGCCAGACTGAAGCAGCAACCCAGCACTCAGAACCTGCAAGAAGAGGAACTGCGTCAGGCAACTTGCATTCATATTATGTCTAAGTTCACTGCGTGAATTGCTTTAGCAAATCAGATGCGAAAAAGTCCTACAAGTGTGTGCCTATGCTGATGACATCATACTTCTGCTACCAGCAGGATGGGTTCTGGTTGAGAAAAAGTGTTGATGATATAGTCCCTAAGATATAAGATACAGCTCCTGCATGATATGGAACAGTAGAAACAAGCATGCAGTGACATGTAAATGATGAAGCACTGCTGTAATTTAGCTATGCTGAGAAACCAGAAAGACTCCAGCCCTCTGATTCCTCCACACACAGATATGTGAAGACACAAGCTTTAGGCGACAAACGAAAAACATTTCGCCTGATGTGAGGCTGTGAGATGCTTAGAGGCATAATCTGCGGTGCTGCGGTGCTCAGACATGAGCTGCTGTTTGGTTTTAATTATATTTTTGCACGGACTCCAACTGTTTATTCACTTTGATAGTCTTTAGGAAAGAGAAAATTAACACAAATAATTGTATGGGGCAATATTCAGTGTGCCATGCCATAACCTGCCTTTGCCATGAAACCGCAATACTAGCACAGTCAATGGTACTTCCTCATAACACTTTCTGTGTATGACTTTTATCACCCCTGAAAGCTGCCTGTCTGTAGACCTGCGAGTCTGAAACCCTCTAGTAAGCAGCTGGAGTCACTCTCTGTGAAGTGAGCTTTAAAACAATTTTCACAAAACAGGGTTTCAAATATGATACAGTCAAGGCTAAAGGGACAGTTTACCTAAAAATGTAAGTGGATAGTTACAGAACAGGTAGGCCTCCATTTCCACTGTAAACAGTAATTCAAAAAACTCTTTTGAAAAAGGCAAAGTTTTTGCCTGAGCAACCACCTATTCCATTCTATTCCATTCCATTCCATTCAGGTCTTGTCAATGTGAATTGTTGCAAAGCAGCTTTACAGAAAAACATTCTGTAAAGTCATTCTTTAGACAAACATCTGAATATTTATGTTAGACTGATGTAGTGCGATAGATGACAACCTCTAATCCAAGATGACTGTTGTTTCAGGGCAGTTACTAGGACAATAAATGCAAAAGTATGGGTAATAATTAATTCATACCTGTTTCATCAATACACAAACATTTCTAGGTATATTTGAACCTGCATTACAACAGCCTTAAATTCCAGCCATGACTAGACCAGACCCTGGAGTAGGTGAAGTGGGAACCCAAACCAGCTTATGATGCAATGGCTTTGACTGGTCTTTATTACCATCTCTATCAACACAGAGGGTTTACTGCACTTCAGCTTTAAACAGCATATGGGCCTTTATGAAAATAGAAAATATTAATTTTTTATTAAAATAATATTGAAAGTGGTTTAATATTATGTCCCATCTGTATCTTGGTCAGCAAAAAAAAGTTGCCAGGAAAAACTTAATTTATTTTGATTAAATATAAAAAAAAAAAAAAAAAATTTTAAGAGAAAACAGAACAGATGAATCATCCACAATAAGACCAGGAACATTTATTACAGAAGTTAAAAAAGGTCAGTTTGAATTTAATTTAAGCTTTTTAATCTTTTTATCAAATGCTAGGCACAAGGGCACACTGCTGAAATCTCACACAACAACCCGCAGGACAGTGCCAAGATCAAAGGTCTAAGTAAACAAATGTTTACAGCAGAGAGAGACAGTATGAGATCAGTGCTTCTAAATTTTCCACTGAATTCTCCACTGAAGCAGAACAGATAACAAAGACTCATGGTAAGATGATGACATTGGCCTTCAGCGTCACTTATGCACCAGCTGTGTGCAAGTTACAGCTGAGCCTTGTTGTGGTATAAATGGACACCAAGTTGCAATTTTGCAGGCATTTGAGCTTAATGTAATTAATCTAAGGTTAAACGTAACCCATGTATAAAAACTACAAATCTGAAAACCCCTAACCAGGAGCAATGGTGAAATAATGGTGAGAACAAACGATGAAATAAAATTATATACAGAGTTGGTCAAAACTAACTAGTAGTTATTAAGCCCCTAGTGTAAATTTGGGTCCCAATTTAAGTAAGGCTGTAAGAACGGCTGGTGCAACCCTATAGTCCAGCATCACAGAGGGAATAAATACTGCGGTTGATTCACATGTCTGCAGGTATGAAGCTGCTCTGCCAAATCCTCAGCTTTCAACACTCATATCTCACCACTGTGGGCACGCTCACACACAAAATGCAGCAAATCTCAGAGCATTTCAATGGTATACAGTATCCTCAGACTATATGAACACTTAACCCATACCTGATGTATAAATGTCATTTTATTAGATAAACAAAACAATTTGAAATGTCATTTGTAAACAAATGATATTAGAGCTTTCTGTAGAACAAATCACATGAAACTATTTTTTATTATTTTTAACCAGTTGCCATTAGGGGTGTAGCGATATTTAAAACTGAACTGAAGAACCATGAAAAAGCACCCATGGTATGTACCGCGGTACTCCCATGGTGTACCGAATGCCCCCACTCCCTGCTGCCCCGACCCAGCCATGGCCCATTGCTGAAGCTGATCTCAATTTACAAAAGTTTTCTTCTTTGGCATTTGATTAAATAGTAATTAGTACACTTTTAACACCAAATAAGAGCTGTATTGTTTCCAAATATTATACACCAGGGCCTGAAATTCAGGGCAGTATTGGCTGGTATTGTGCACATTTTTTCTTTTCCAGAAGTTTTGCGCTAATAATCCAAGAAATTCCCACAAACATTTATGAACTTGTCATTTAAACTACACAGATCACCAAATCAAAAAAAACTTCACAATCAGCCCAAGTGAACAAGTGCTCTCTCTTGTGTGCTGAGATCTGCGATAAAGCGTGTTCTTGCTAATTTCTGAATGCAGATCGATATGTAAATTTGCTGATAGTTGTAAAGTTGTCTATACTATAAGTGAGTTCAGACAAAAAAATTGTGTTTAAAATCCATGAAGCGCGTGACGCTCACAATATAGCTACACTTTTAATAAGACTTCATGATCATCACCTTATAGTGCATTTGTCAAATTTATGCATATATTCATATTTCATATATATTGTCTGTCTTTACTATACTGTATATATCATGTACCTCAGAAGATAAATGACAATCAAGTTACAAACCCCCATATGTTTTATACCATTGCCATGAACCTTGCCCCCACAGCAAACAGAACAGAACCAAACTGAACTGTGGCTCCAAAACCATGATATGTCTCAAATCCTAACATTGGTGAATAAAAAGTAACCTGTGAAACTGTAAACCTAGCATGTTTTGCAAGACAAGGATGTTTAAAATACCATTTTACTTCTACTATGCACCATATACACACCTCAGTAATGGTTTAAAGCCATTTTACACAGAATAATAATTTTTAAAAAAATCCTTAAAATTTCACATAACAAAGAACATAACTGGATGCCACATGAGGTCATGTCACATACGTGTGTGCATAATGAGGTAACAGTACACTAGTACTTAATGCCAAACAGTCAAACACACTCACTCACTAAAAATCTGACATTTTCAGTATTGACATACTGCTTTAGTTTTAATACAAGCTGACAAATTGTTGTATTGCGTGATTAAAAGACACATACTGCAACTCTTGTAGCTTGCCATATTGTGTTCAGATAATCTCAATCACACATATCCTGTAAGAGGGCTGCCAACACTTTAAATGACTCGCATAAACAACATAATTAGTGGTAATGATCACTCCTGAATAAGGGTGCACACACAGGTCAGGATACTGGTGCCAGACCACAAAGTGGGTGGATGGCGTGTGCCAATCCCTATATCAAACACACACAAACTCCAATGCTGTCCATGTACAGTCCCACTCTGACACCTCCCACACCTAATTCTTTGCTGTTCGATTTCAGCAAAGTGACACAAATGCAGTCTGACACATCAGTGATGAATCTTTCTCTTCCTCCTCCTCGCTCACAAATCACATTATAACAAAAAAATTCTCTGACTCATTACCCAGAAGTCTTTGAGACAACCAGACACAAGTGCATTGTTATTGTGCAGGACAGAACAGAGACCATTAAGATACGATCTGTTGAATCAGACAGCAGTGACTTCAGAGACTTTAAAAGGGATTTTATCAGAGCATGCACATCACATTACATTATTCAATTGTTTTTGTGACAGACCAATACATCAACCAGGCCAATAAATCTGCCAGGTTTAGGTGAATTTGAGATTACTTCAATTGGCCGAAAAGAGGAAACAGTCCGCCTCGGGCTACCACATTTAAATTACAGAGAACGCATACATGCATGGATAGAAACACTATTGTTCAATAGAGCAGATGTACTCCAGCCACACAGTATTAATAATAATATTACTGACAAACATGTCACTCCATTAAAATTAATGTGCATTTAAGAACGTTAAATGGTGACATTTCATGGCTTTACTATAAACTACTATTGTTTTAGTATCACTAGACCCGTACACCAGACATGCAGCTTGTGTGACAGCCCACCACTACAACCATTTCTTTGATTATGGCAGTTGACAAACCACATGTCATAAAAGCCAAAGGAGGGGTGCTGCGCCACACCTGACAGTGACTGACAGCACCTGTCAATTCAGAAAGACGTTGTTTGGCATTCACCAGTAGGCCTTTCTTTAGAAACTTGAGCCTTACTGGTCTTCAAGGTAACCGTGTGTTATTAGTCCCGGACTGTAATCCCGCTGACTTGGCAAGAACTTCATATGAAGCATTTGTGATCCAGCCATACATTAACACATCTTATGATAAAGCAAGGACAGAATCTATATATGAAGCTGATCTTACCTGCACAGTTTTCTTGATTCTGTGAGAAGGTCCAGGATACTCTGTAGAATACAAGTCTGTCAGAAACAGTGAGTTGATGAGTGTTGACTTTCCCAAACCCGATTCCCCTGCAGAACAACGATGGAGAGATCACATCAGAAGACTTCACAACATGCATAACTTCAGTTGTCACTGACTTTAGATTATATCTGCAGGGAATTTGCAGAATTAATTCGACATATTCCCCAGCACCTTGCATGTTTGTTTATTTAAAAAATATTTTAGCTAACTGATACTTCTATAAAAAGGTGAAATACTCTCAGTGCTGTTTGACACAATTTATCATGCTTAAATTATTCCACACAATTTTACAGGCTGTCCCCAAAAACTCCACAGAGTTTATATTAATTCTTTATCTACAGAATTCTACAGATATCTTCACAGATTATTCAATATTCTGGCTAATTTGATAGTGCTTTCAGATTTGCATTAACACTATTTTAACATGTTTTTGCAGATTTTTAACTGATTTGCAGATTTTCAGAAAGTCAGTCTGAAGGAGTGGCATAATGCAGACAGCTTTGACGCACTTATATGGGGTCACTCTGTCCCTGTGTGTCTGGGAATCATACACTGTATCTGAACTTTGTGAAATTCCATGAGACACTGGAGTGTACAGCTATTTAACTGGACAGATAGAGAAATCTAAACAGTCTGAAATCCAGACTCAATATGATTAAGTACAGTTCAAGAGGAGAACCAATGAGAGTGAACATGATATCTAAAGACCAGAATTTCACACAGTTTTTAGGGTGGGCTCTTTTCACTGCCAGGGTGTTCTGGTTGGTTGCTAGGTGGTTTATTTTTGGCTGCAATCACATAGCAATGCCCTGAAAACCACCCACAACTCCAGCATCATGTTTGGCACAGGCAAGCACCACTTCATCATGAAATGTAATAAAAAGTTTAATGTACTGGAATGCATTTTTTAAAGCTAATGTTGTTGTTGCCATTTAATTTCCACATATTTCCAGAGCTCCCCCACAATGCAAGTCTCTGCCAACTATCCAACACCAAATATCTTTCTCACTAAACAATTCCTTCAAGCATCCAAGAGCAATCCATCAACTGGATGCGAGGCAACATGGTTCCTGTAAGGCCGAAACAAAGAGGGCAGTGTAAGCGCAGCTAGCAGCATGCTGGCACAGAGCAACGCTGGGTTGTTCTCCTGACCTTTAACAAGTGCCCAACCCTGTGCCACTTATACAGTCAGCTAAAAACCTGACACTTGCCACTAAAAGCTGGGAAGGAACCTCTGAACAACGATGACTCTTTCAGATCCTAAATATTTTCCATGAGGGCAGAGCAACGCTGACCTCACCATCACAACAGAAATGTCTTCCACTCAAAGCCTGGAGAGATACAAGACCAACTGTTTTCTTTGAGCTGAATGAAAGGAAACAAGATTTACTTTGCTCACTGAATATGATTTTGGGAACAGGCCCGGGGTCTTGTGAAAACACTGACTGAAATATAGTCTTCCCTAAATGTCATTCTGAATTAGAATACTGTGTGTTACTGTGAGAAATGACCATGATGGCTGAGTTACTGCTGTAAAACACATGGTCCAGAATACAGGTCTGCCAAAAGAGAAAGAATTCCACTGCTAGATAAAATGCAGTTTTTAAATTGTAACTGGCAGCTGTCTGGGGAAACTAACTGCATCTAAATAAAAAGGGGGTAAGTTCACAAAAAACATTGTTTTACTCACCCTTATGCTGTTCCAAACCCGTCTGACTTACTTTCATGAAACAACAATATGGTTCAATAATGTTTATGCTCCTGTTTTCAAAAAGTAAACAGGGATGGATGCTTGTCACTGATGTCAAACCTGGTGTCTTCATGTGCCTTAAATATGCACAAACTGGGAATGATAATTAAGAATTTGGGGGAAGGAAAGATTTTCTTCTAATATAAAAGTTAAGCTGTTCTTCACACAAAGCTATCACATGGCTTAAGATGAAATATAGAGCATGTCATGAGTCGTATGATAACTCTGTGTTGCTTTTGTAGGCAGTTTTGGAGCTTGACAACCCCTGGTCAGTGTCTGCTTTCATGGTATGGATATAGGTAGCTGGGACATTCTGCTAAATCACTTCCTTTTGTGTTCCACAGAAGATGAAGTCATACAGGTTTAGAATCACAAGGGTATGTTTGGTTTACTAATTGCACACTACAGCTAATTACACAGTTTCTACACTGATGACAGATCATGGCTTTCCTGTAAGCTGCCAAAAAATGCAAACCATGGTATCTCTGTCTTGCCCCATGTCTGCGTATTACGAAACACACTTGCTGTTTGTGGTGTGTTGAATCCTGTCAACAGGATTCAGTCTGCCTAGAGCAACACACAACAACAAGCACCCATCCAACCTCCAGTATTTCACAATTCCAGTCATCACAGAACACAGCAAAACAACACAATGTGTGAAGTGTTGCAACTGAAAGCAGAGGTGTTAAACGTTGTTAGGAAACAACAGACTGAGAGAGTCACTGTCAGCAGCCCAACTCAGCACAAAGCACAGCATCAGATCAGTGAGAGCGTAGCTCGCTTCCTTTAAAGGAAATATCCCACAGCTGTGTAAACCAGGGGGGCTAATTCCAGAGGAACTCCCCATCGCATGATGGGGATGGGGGGAAGTGGGGAGCTGGCAAGACAGAAAAGGTCACACATGCTCTGGGAAGAAAAGCGAATAGTGTACTAACATATCCAATGACATGGAGAACACTAGAGAGTGGCTCTTCACAGAGCACTAAACTGCATGGGTTCCTGTGGTCATATGGTTAAAAATCCCAGTCAGTTTTCTTTCCTGTGTTGACGTATTTCCTATTGAAACAGGACATTTGGGTGGGACATAAAGGACACGCCCAAATCCCCTTTCAAACTCTTTTTTCAATAACCATTAAGCATTGGTTATATCACAGCTGATGAAACATGCTTGGCTTCCTACTAGTGGCTGCAGGTGGTGCTGGGGGAGGGACATTCTCAGTCTAAAGCATTTTCCACTGAAAAAAATCTGTGTAGATCAGGATGGGTCATCAATATGATCAATAATTTAGGTTTATTTCCCCATAGACTAAATTTTAAGAAAAAGATTGCACATTTTAAATGTGTAAATGTGCTTAACATTTTATCTTTACGATATTAAGAAATACACCAGTATATAAACAAATTATTTTACCTGTTACTATAAGTTAAGATGAAGGTTAATCTTTACAACTCTGGCTTACGTGCTAATTAATAAATATTGACTTTTACAGTTTGAAATCACAGAAAACCTAAGTGTACATTCAGTTTAAATGACATTATCTGTGTTCCAAGGCTGTGTGTCGTATCATTACAAATTCTCCTTAGGGAACTGAATACGTTAACTGAAAGCCCTAGTTATCCTGCTTCACTATGGAAAGTTGAACTTCAGTTTCTATGGACTTCTATGGCAAGGTGACTTACCTTATCGATGGCAAGGAGACTTACCTCATCGACATGGCAACAGTTCATTATCAAATCAATTACGTTAACGTTTCATGAGTCACAAATCATAGACTTCTTAAACATTGGAAATTCTTAAACATCCAAACCTGGATCGGTTTGACAACAGCTGTACTTCTTCAATTACTCTGCAATTCTAATTACATGCTGTACAGTAAATTGCAATCTAAAAGCCTGTTTCCTGCCCAGTGTGCAGCTGAGGGGGAAACTCCAGGGTGTAGCTGCACCAACACTCCTCCCAAACCCTGTGGAAAAGGAATTCTGGAAAGCTGATATTCCAGGCCTTTCCATTGCAGCGTCTGCTCTGGATTGCCTCTGTAGGACATGAAGAGACCTTGGGTGGGTGTTAGTGGTCGTTTCAGGTTGGGTTGTGAGACCGCAAGGGAAAACATGAAGGTAGAGTCTTGAGTCTTTAGGTCAGGCTGAATGAATGAGATTACAGAAAACTTCCCACCCACTAGACTAAGATCACACACACATTCCACAAGAGGGGGAAAACCCCCAGCTCCATCTGAGAATGGGAAGCACATTTGTTTTGAATGACTTTCTTCAAACCCTGCTCTCTCTTTCTGTTCTGCTCTGTGAAATCCATCAGTAATGCATTTTAGAGCACAGCTGCCAACATCTGGCATGAAGCTCCTCACATGAAACTGTATACTGCTAGACACATGAGTGGGTACAACCCACATAACACTGCATTCTGGATCACACCCCCTATTTTTGACCCTGTAATTTTGAAGCTGAATAGCTTTTTAAATCATCCTTAAGCGACAGAAATGTTCAGGAGATCAAATCAGGAGAGAAGTTACTCACCGACGACCATAAGAGTGAACTCAAAGCCCCTCTTCACAGACTTTCTGTACACTTGGTTGGGGAGGTTTGCGAATCCCACGTACCCCTCAAGGTTCTTCTGTTGCTGTAGACCAAAACCAAACACAGTCAATGGATTTAGAAGCCAGCGGCAACAAAACACGATAAATGAGGAGCGTGTTAGTGGCCACACTGCACAACTATGCATGCTTCCTCTTAACTGAAAGATCTCTCTAGTGCAGGACAAAAAGGGCTAGGTTCCTAAACTAATGCACAGTAACTTGGTTAAACTAATGATTTCTGTGCTTTTATTGCATACATTATTTTAACATAGACAGAAAGAAAACCTTTTTTTTATCTCCTAAAGTAAAGTACAGGGTGTTTGCCCTTGCAAATGTTGCCAATGGGTCATCTAAAGCTAGGGTGTTGTGGTTGGTTGCCAGGGCATTGCTGTGTGATTGTTAGGCTGTTCTGGGGGGGTTGCTATAATAAGTCACTATAACATTCCATTTTATGATATCCTTGTCCCATCTTTAGTGTAATTATAATCTTTTTACACCAGTTTTCACCCAGCGGATGAAAATCATTTAAATTTAATTAAATCATATCATAAATCAAATTAAGTTTTAATCAATGCTTTTACAGAAAAGTACAAGCACACAGCTTCATGACTATAGCATAAATGGTGCAGGGTGAGTTATGTGCCAAAGTTTAATACTTAGGGTCATGGATTTGAACAAACTGCTAATCCGAATTACAAGGAATGGTAAGTGATGCTTGCCTTAGCACGCTCCACTAATATGAGAAAGCAATTGATATAGAAATATCTGTTTAACCAAAAATACCAGGTGGATGTTGTACAGGAATCAGATTTAAGGGACCTGTACTGTACACTAATTGTTCAGGTGCTGTAATTATTTGTGTGTATGTGTTGACTGCATGCATACTTACTGCTACTTTGAAGAGCATTCAAACCATGTTGTTCCACAGATCAATGGATGAAGAGAGTGATGAAGAGATGATCAGATTCCACCAGGCAGTGACAGATGTAAACAGATACAAAGCAAAGAGAGAGAGAGAATGAGACAGAGGAAGATAACAGCTCAATTAATAAAGGGCTTTCCATCTGTAACTGTAGGCATCACACATCTAACTATTCAATTTCAAGTATCAATTTACCCAACCAAGAGTGAACGGTGGTAAATACATGTGTGAACAGGGCTCAGAACATCAGATTATTTAATTTTTCAATCATTCAAACTACCATCTTGCTTTTAAAGTGTGAACATGCACAAGACTTGACAGCACACCCTAGCTTTTGACTGACATCAACATGCAGTGACACACTGAACTAAATATCAATCCAATCACAAGTAGTCCCGAATGACACGTTAATCCGGTGTAAACTCTGATCTGGTGTGAGCCCTTACACTGTCTCAGATAGTTACTGCATTATTCAAATCTGTGAGGCTAGCAGACACACACCCTGAGTTAGAGTATGAAACACATTTGTGTAAGGCTCTGTGAATATCAGTCTTTGTTCATCCTGATTAACAGCAAATGCACTGTCTGTATGGTCTGCTTAATTCTGCAGAACCAAAACACTTCTTTAAACATACAGAATTATTGGAAGGTCAGAAATAGGGCCTCAGCAGTCACGCTTCCAGTAGTTGATAACTTTTTGTAATTCATTTTATTAAATCTATTAGACCTTGTCTTAAATCATTTTATTTCTACTGTGACAGCACTAAACTATAAATGCAGTCCATAAATCTAAACTCATTTGACTGCAAAAGTATTTTATGCTGTTCCGATAACCAGCCTGGAAGAACATGAATCCAGTTTTATCCGGACTTCTTCAAATCTTTGAAGATGAAATATAGAGTTTCAAGGTTTCCTTGAAACTCTATATTATAAATATAGAGTTATATTATAAATATAGAGTTTCTCTCAAGGTTTTCAAAAAATTTTTTTAATGGCCTAATAATTTGGGCTAATCATTTGTATTAATTAACCGAATGGTTAGAAAGTCAGACTTGTAACCTGAAGGTTGCAGGTTTGATTCTCAATGCTGGCAGGTGCCTTTGAGCAAGCCACATTTCCCCAGAATTGCTACCCGGGCAGGTTGCAGCGATATCTGCCCAGGTGTGAAAGTGACATATTTGCCAGTGGTGAACACACGCTGCCAGTGGTGAACACACGCTGCCAGTGGTGAACACACGCTGCCAGTGGTGAACACACGCTGTGTTACAATATACAAAACTTGCAGAACACATACCCCCCCAGGCCAGCATCACTGCTTTACCTGGGGACTAATCAAAGGGGTTAGGCACCTTGCTCTAGGGCACTTCAGTTACTACCTGCCGGGACTGAAATTGAACCATAAATTTTCTGATTACAAGCCTGACTCACAAATAAGTAGGCCACAACTGCCCCCCAGCAGGCCACAACTGCCCCCCAGCAGGCCACAACCGCCTCCTAGGGGGGAACTGTGTTCACAACTTGCAGTGTGTTCACTACTCACTGGATGGGTTAAATGCAGAGGTCAAATTCTGAGTATGGGTTACCATACTTGGCAATCACTTCATTTTACTAAATTATTTTTATTTTTGTTTAAAATGATACTCAATTATTTATTATTAATTATTATTAGTATATGATTAATAATAATAATTATTATTATTTTTTACACAGGATGACTACAAATATATTATCAAATATAGGCTTATTTATCAGACTTATCAATGTATTAGTCCATCTTTAATTATGATAAAGGTTAACAAATAATGTACACAGACAAAGCTTAAGTGTAGTCCCAAACTAAAATGCATGTTTGACCTGTCTTAACTGTTTTGTCTCAACATGCACACCAGTAATGTTTTTCGAAGGCACGTTTGTAAGCTACTTAAACATCTTAATGTAACTACTCCTGGCTAAATCTAAGCCCTGTCTGTGAAACGGAGCCTTTGTGTGACAAAACTGAAAGTCAGAGAGATATTTTCTCCACCCACACACAGAATAAGCAATGCTCTTAGTTCTTCAAACTATAAATGAAAGTCGGTTACAAATATCCCTCACCACTTCCTGCTGATGTTACTGTCTGACTGTTCTTCAAGCAGGCAGGTGTGAGATGCGAACACACCAGAACACATACAGGGGAAGTCTAACTTGACACAGGGTACACTGAGAGGGCATTAAGGTTCCTCCTTTTAGGCTAAAAGCCTACCAGTGACAGGACACTTGTTTGAAACAGAACATAAAAACGAAATGCTACTGTAATGCCCCAAAGCAAACAAAACCAAGGCAAATTCAGACCAGCAGTAACAATACACTGTGGTCCAAGAGAGAACCGAAAACACATAGCTTGATTTTCACATTCATTTTTGGTTGTGGGAAGTCCTTGTGAAACATTCATGTCAACGCTAAACTATCAGGGCTTTCACAGTTATGATATAGCTACATGCCAAATGCACCTTAAGATCACATTCTGCATTATTGGTGTGGGTTATTATGGAATAGATGAATATTTTCCCTCGACACTAGGCCCTGACCCAGGAATAGGGCCCAGCTCATTCAGAACACAACCGTAATAGTAAAATGATTAATTCACCAGAAAATGAAAATTCTGACATCTTTCACTCATCTCCACCCCAATAATGTTTGACACAAAAAAGATGTTTAATGTGCAAGCTTCTCTTTTCCATATAATCAAGCCAGTGGGCACTGTGACTGCCAAGCTCTAAAAAGTACAAAAACAGCATTAAAGTTACATAAACTGTCTGCAATCTCTGTTTGCAATATATTCTAATGTTTCTGAAATCATAGTTTTAGTGTGAGGAGAATCAAGTCATCATTCATTTGCTGAACACCATAGGCCTATAATCTAACTTGCGCTTAGAGTAAACAATGACAATTTTTATTTTTGGGTGAACAAACCCTTTAAGGGATTTTTTGAGATGGCACCTGACATCAAACATTATCAAAAAGAGATCTGAAGGTGCAGTGAAAACAGAGCATGTATTGTTGCAGTGTCAGTTCTGAAACAGAAACATGTTTTTGTGTGCGGCTTAACAGCCGGAAGATATGTAGCAGTCTAACACTCAAACAGTAGAAGAGAGAGCTTGAGAGAAAGTAAGAGAAAGCAACGAGAATGAGTAAATGCTTTGAGCTGCTGTGAAAGCCCTTTTAAGAAATGGCCTGACCTTTGCAGGACATGATTGGGTCAGAATTGTCAGAAATGGTCCCAAACTAAATTTTTGCTTTGAAAAGTGCTATGGCCATAAATCTCTCTTATCTGCCCTGAAAATATATGTTACATGTTACATTATACATTTAGATACATTCGTAGGGAATGGTGACTTGCCAGCCCCTCTCTGTTTTAGCCCCCACTCTCTCTTCGGTTAGCCCCCAAAATGAGTAATCAGATCATATTAGCATAATCAAATTAGTATCTAAGCAAAAAAAAAAAACACCTCTTTCTGGATTTCTCATTACAGTCAGTCAAATGAGACAGGTCACAAAATAAACTTCAGAAAGATACTTTAAACAACAAAAAACTTAAACACACTTTCTGAGGTCAAACACAAGATGTGGCAGTCAAATCTGCATTCAGGAACAAAAGCACAAATGAGCTGAAGCCATAAAAAGAATGGAGGCCTAAGACCTCTGAGACATAAGCATACATAAACCTGTGACCACAAGCATAAAGTCCAGTCCATATTGCAGCCTATTCTGATAAAGAATGATTTTTCCGTGTGATATTTAAGGGTAGGTGAATCAGATCAAATTGGACAAATGATCTTCCTTGCTCACTCTCAAATCCATCCACTAGTTTTTGTAATGTAAATGTACTTCCTCCTTAGAAGTAGTCATTTTAGCAGCCTGATTCACTATGATAGAAATAGCAGAAGTGTTTCCATTAATAAAGACTGTACAGGTTTGATTACCCAAAGCAAGCTGACCATGACTGAAAAAATAACAGAAACACGCAATCTCCATCCAAACTATTCTCATAAACTTTTCAAACGGATGACCTCACTGAGGAGTCACCCTATCAGCTATTACAAATACCAATCTGCTACACGTTTGTTTATTCCAGATAATAAAATTGTGGAATGGAGAGAAGACTTTACAGGCTACTGTCAGGCCAACCCATGGGAACAGCACACCATCACATGGGAGTAAACAGACAAGCCAAAGTCAAGCAGCAGCCATGTGATCCAAACATGATGACAATGAATAAAGCATGAATTTCCTCACTGGTCTTAGGCCACACAATAACTATCACGAGCTCTAACTAGGAGGCAAAGCAAAAGTCACAGTCGATTGGTTCTGTGTGTTGCAATAACACAACATTGCTGTTGTAAAATTCTTGTTATAAGAGGGCTAAAGCTAAGTTCTTGTAAATGTTATGTTGCTTAGAAGGAAAGGATAAGTCAGATCATTTACATTCAACTTCTAAGAAAAGAACCAGATGAGTGCAAAGCAATCATCTGTATATTGCATTACGTAATCTGCTCTGTACAGTGCAACATTTTTCCCTGTGCTTACATGCATATCATTTAAATTGTCCAACTGCAATCTACATAATTCAACAAGTGACCAGTTCTCCAGGATCCCAAATAAATTGTCTATCCACATTTGCTTATTAACTCTTTTAAAACCTGTTTTAAACCTGGATTTTAAACCATCCAGATGGTGAATCTCATAAACACTCTAAGTTCACGGAATACATACATTTCATCACATTAGAAACACATTAAGGTAGATTTTCAACCTGACACACCATAGCAGTGAATGCATAGTCACAGTCTCTCACTTCCTACTCACCTGTCTACTCTTCAAAACATAACATGGTATTTTTTTTTGTTTTCACTGCCATTTGGGTACCACATAAATATATATCATAAATATATGAGCAACCCTCTACAACAAGGTTCTTTGGTTAACACCATACCATAGTTGAACATGATACCATGCACTAACAATTAACAACGATTATAAAGTATTTTTAGCTTAGTAAAATTCAAAAAATGTTTTTTGTACATACAAAATATCTGTTGACATTAGGTAATGAACTGCAATGAAAAAGCAATGCTCAGCTGTATTTGCATGGTCTAGTATTAACTCATGTTACCTAATGCATTAACAAGTGGAAACCGTATTGTAAAGTGTTTCCGATATATGAATACGATATTCACTCGGTACCATCGTATTTTTTGACAACCTTGGTATTACCACATGATGCTGTCACTGCACAACTGTACCGGACCGTAGGTCCTTATACGTGCATTCATTCGTTTACAATGCTAAAATAAAGAAGAAAGGAGCGACACTGTCACAATTACATGAAGGGTGAAGGACAGACTGAAACAGAGCTCGAGCAAATCTGCTTGAACAAACACTCAGGAAACGCATCAGCCTCACGCAGGCATTCAAAAACACACGTTTAAACTTGGCCGCGCGAGCAAACATGTATTTATTTACACCAATGTCTTAGAAACTGCAGACGCTGAGTTTAATAAGGAAAAAACATGGACTGAATGCTCACCCATTCTGTTGACGCTCCCAGCCGCCTCTGTAAGCGATGTCTCGCCGATCGACATTCCCTTTCCCTAGCTCACGGTCCAGCCCACAGGCGTACGTCACGTTTCTGGCGTATTCTCCCTTGACGACCACGGGTGAGAGGAGCTTGGAGTATCTTTGGTGAATAGTGCCCACTCAAATCACGCGATACTTCATTTAAGCTGCGAGAATGGAAGACTTCTAGGATCTGAGATGGGTGGATAACTGGGTAACTTTATTTCAAGTAATGATATTTAATGATAAATAAACAAAACATTCAATAATGTAGTAAAACAACATTTAAAATAGACTATAAATTCAAAGCAATTCAATATTAAACAAGGCAGAATCTACCAACAACTACTTGAATATTGGTAAATGCATACAAAAAATATACAAACAGCTTTTAAAAGAGTTTAAACAAGATAGACTCCTCAGATCGGATATCTCCCTTATAGTCGAAAGGCTTACTCTTTTTACATTTAGATCCTAGACGAGCCAGCAGTTTATGACAAAAGTTTAAGGTGAACAGCAACACAGTAAATTTATGTTTTAAATGATGGTTTGATTGAAGACCTACATCTGACTCCATTTCCGATTATGTACATTACAGTGTGGAAACCCTACCCCTAAACAGCAATTAAGGAACAAAACGTCCACCTGCTGGTCAAACTGTACAATAGCAGTCATATTCCAGCAAATAGTAAATAGTAAAACTTAAATAAGATAACCTAAGTAGTGAAACTACAGAACATACATTTAGCAATATTATGAAAATTCATGTGTTAAGTATTGCGCTTAATATACAAAATGTAAATTAATTAATGTAATTAATATAAAACATTACATTAAACATTAAATCATAATCTGTTTTCCAGGTGGCTTACATAATGTGCCAGATATCATTTAAGTATTTTGGAAATTGATAAAATCCATTATACGGTTTTTGTAACTCTAGCATTTAATAAAAACCAAGACCTTGACACAGTTAATACTCAGTACCTCACAATGTGAACACCATCAGCAAAATCAATAAGGATCTACAAAATGGGCTACAGGTGGGTTATTGGCTTTAAATTAAAGCAATGCAGAACTCAGATTAGTGGAAAGGTACATGGAATAGAAGGTGAATAAATAAGAACACGTCTCAAATAATGCATGCAATGTAGGTGATCTCACACATGTCCTTTGTGTCTTGCATGAAGCCCATAAGGCATACAAGAGCTACCATCCCCGCAACCCCCTCCCACCCCCAACCAGCAGTAATGACTTGTCATGTTGAGTCTCTGTAGTATACCAAAAACTTTTATTTTAATTTTAGCCTAAAGAAGTACATATATTATACATCAGGGGTGGTAGCATAATAAGGTTAAGGAAAAGTAATATATGGATATCCTGAGTGCATAGAAGCACCTTAATGTACAACTAATGTATTTAAGGCCATGTTTCCCCTTTGCTGCTTAGGTATTCCCTTTAATTCAGTTATGCAATACTAGAAAGTCTTTAGAAACCATTCAATGCATTTGACTATCACATAGAAAACAAGGCACTTCCATTAAGTAAACAATAAATGCATAGATTCATAAAAATAAACCACTGATCTTCTGCATCAGTTTTGATTAGTGCTTTGACCAGCATGTTCTCTCTTCAAAGTCCGTGTACCTTCAGGAGAAAGACAGAAACATTACATAATATCACTTATCATGATAAATCTTTAGAATTAACTCCAACTACCCTAATCAAAGGACTAAATGTTAAGAATCAAGTACACTTGCTTTGTTTTGTTTTGATCTTCCATTCCTGCTTGTGTCATGAGATCAGCAACATTCTTCTCCAGATCGTCTATACGTGTTCCCATCTCATCCAGTTCAGATATTAAAGAAAATATTGACTTCTTTGTTTTTTTTATTTCAAAATTAGTTCCAGTACTAAATAAATCCAGTTTTTTGTAAAAATTGTAAACCGTTTTAATTATGAACCCGCAATGAGTTAATCCATCCTCTTAACATATTCAGTCAAGGGCTATGTAACATCAGAATTATTATTTTATAATTCTTTACAGTATTCAGTTATACATGTACACTTTACAATGACTGCAATGGCCTGTTGACATATATTTTGGGGGACCATAGGGACCCTAATTGCTGTACGATAATAATAATGAATTTATTTCCCCCTCTTTTAATATGTATCACTGACCTAATCCATACCCTAATTCAAACAGACAGACGAAGTTTTATCCTTCCGTTTAACCCTTGACAAAAAGTGAACTTAGCATCCAAGAATACTTCTGCAGCGTAAATATATACATTTGAAAAGATATTTTTAGAAATGATCTGCTCAGATAAGTTTTGAAACTTGCTCTGGAGTGTTTGCATGGTTGTCTCCATCTGTTTGAAAAAAATGAATTGAGCAGACTTGGTTAAATAAAATAATAGACATCTGAAATAATCAAAAACTATAACATTCCGTCAATGGAAACATTAAAGCTAGCACTTACCACTGCAGTCAAATCTTGGGCAGCTTTTGAATCGGATCCTGCCATGAGCTTTAAGTGGAAATAGTTTTAACAAGTGTCCGTTTCACTTCCGGACAACGTTCTCTGGACAAAAACACAGCAGCAGTGTTTAAGATAGGGGGTCTGTGTTTCGTCTCCGAATTTCGATTAGACATCCATGTCATACAGGAACTTTGTGACTTTGCAGTCACTTGTGTCGTTTGTTAAACACTTCTTCCTATATTGCCATCCGTGTCCACGTTTAACCCTTTCAGTAACCGACAGTTAGACAGTAAGATAACGTAAGATAACAAAAATATACCGATTATTCGGTATTATATTATTAACTTTGAAGTAATTTGAGAATTTGAAGCATACCCTTATAAAAAAGGACCATGGTTTTATTAAAGTGTAGTAAGTTTGTTTTTTGGCGCCTTGGTTGCAATTTATATAACAGTTCTACTACAAATACCATGGTTAAAATACGGTTGCTGTAACAAAACTATGGTTAATGGGTTAACTGGGTAATTTGTGATTACTATGGTTTAACCGCAGTAACTCTATTTTTGGCGTTAACTGTAGTAAAACTGGTTAATTTTCGTAAGGGTCAAGCGGACACCATATAGATTCGTCTGTATTTCGATGGGAACACCATCTTTTATAAGCATCATCAACGTTTTAATACGTATCAGGATTATTCCACGTCAGCTGTTTGTGTATGGTGCTTTAGACTCACACTAGAAGATTCTGAAATATTACTATAATCAATTGTATACTGTCTAATATTGTCTTTTACATATACCTTTATTCTGCAAAACACAACTGTTCTCAGGACCGCACGTCTCATGAATGTGTGATGACGCATGTTGACGTCATCAACACGGAAGAATGCTGTTATGAGCATTAGCCAGCTGTAGCAGAGAGGATCACAGCAGCTTAAAATGTTTAACAGCACTCACTTTATCTTTACACAAACCATAAGACAGAAGAAAACATATTCTAATGTGGACCCACCCAGAGGGCTCGTTTCCATCGATTTCGCAAGTATCATTTTCCAGACAAAGGAAGCACTGAAATGATTTTTTCCAAATGAGTTAGTGGATGGTGATTGAGACAATGAAATTATACTTACTGTCTGTATTTCCTGAATATATCCGTTACTTGTGAAGAAAATGAAAGTTAATTTATAAAAAATAACTTTGGCACGAGTAGTTTAAAATTTTATTAAATTTGTAAGAGTTCCAGAGAGTTACATTTAGCTCAGCTCAGTTTTATTGATAAAGGATAACACATCACTGAATGATGGAGGATGAGCTCTTTGATCAAATCTCGTATGTTGTTCATCACCTCGTCTCTTGGATCGCATCTTTTGCCATCATATTTGGAGGAGTCGTGCCATACATCCCTCAGTACAGGGATATTAGCAGGACTCAAAATGCTGAAGGATTCTCCACCTATGTTTGCCTGGTATTGCTGGTAGCCAACATATTAAGAATACTGTTTAGGTGAGTTAAACCTTAACCATCTTTCTGCCAGTAACACAGCCGCTATATGAGGAAACTACTCTATAAATCAATGGTACATAATCCACCCATACCAAAATCCGCTTTTACAAAGAGTAATCCCCTTTTTAAAAAATCAGCATTTTTCAAAGATGCATGTGAATAACTGAATCAAGGGTTTGCTTAAAGCAAGAGTACAAATTGAGGGAGTTTATCCTCCCTCAGAGTGTGTCCATGTCATATACAGGAAATCAGTAATTTGTGCTTTCAGCTGTTCTCTGATTAGTACATGATGTGTGTGTGTTTTGCAGGTTTGGGCGTTTTTTTGAGACACCACTGCTTTGGCAGAGTATAATCATGATCATCACAATGTTAATCATGCTGAATTTGTGCACCAATGTCCGCATGGCCACTGAACTCAACACGAAGCGACGCTCATTCACAGGTGTGAACCTCTAACTTCCTTTTTTGACACTTTATAGCCTCCTTGTTTTATTATAAAGCTGAAGAACAAGCTGCTTTCAACATGACATCAGAAAGAATATATGTATAGCACTTTGTGTTATAAATGTTTAAAACAATTACTTCATTTAAAATGAAACCTGGAAGTTTAAATTGTTTTATTAAATTCTCTCAGGCTTGATTTCCCAGTTGCTGCTCATTGTCTTAAGGCTGTGAATGAACAGACTATAGTTCTGTTAGGTGTGGTACTTTGGCTTAGAGGTAATTGAATTTCAGTAAACAACACAGTCACATGGACAGGATCTACTTTATTGAACTTGTCTGACAAGGATTTCATACAAGGAGGGCATGAGCCTGAGCTTTGACCTACTGGCTGCTTGATGAACATCAGTCATAGGCAAGTCAGACCACCTCAGCTTTATTTTGGGTTATTGATTTTTTTGGGGTGGGTCACAAGTTATTTCTGCATGTTTTCAGCATTACAGCACTGAACTATTACGCATTGGCAGAATGGAATAGTACATATAGCACAGTATATACTGTATACTGCATACTATTTAATAAAAGGTTCTGTGGTGGGACAAACACATTTTAAAAATACCAAACAATTTCAAACAGTACCATATTACAAACAACTCATAAAACTCTTTATTAAAATAGCTGTAGATGCATTATAATGTCATTCATGGAGCTCCTGAAACTACTGAAATGTAATGTCAACAACCCAGTGTAATCTAGAAATTCCATCAAACTGCAAAAAATAGTTTGGGCAGTATGCTAGTGTGCTATTCTGAACATACCCAATAGCTAAAGTCCATATTACAAAGTAACAATAAACCATTTCACAGGGCAGGGATACCTGTTGTGTTTCTCTTGACTGTTTCTCACTTGCTATACTTCTTCTGTATGTTTTTAATTAATGTACTAGGTAACGTACTAGATAACACAAGGTAATATATGAGAGCTCAAACTAAAAGTCTGTCTGTTTATAGGCGAGAAGAATCCTGTTTAAACAGGGTCATATCCTAGTGCAGTTAGTGTGAATTCATACTGCTGGTCTTTTATGGAGCTTTCCCTCTGTTGTCTGTGCTGTAAAGATAACAGTGCCTGTCAGAGCGGATTTAATTCTGAAAACAGAAAGTTAAACAAACAAACCTAATTTCGTACATAACACAACAGTGTTGGGTTCTTAACAGTTGGATAACTTTTAAACTCAACAGAGGTAAAGAAAGTCTTCTTTCATACCTAAGGCATGTTCACACAGACACCGGTTTGCAGCAAGGTGACCTGAAGTGATTCATTTTCAGTGTAAGTTGGCAATTTAAGGCCACAATTGTATGCAAATGCTTAGTGACACATTGCAACATAAACCAACAGGAGTGTAGACAGCAGAGCTCATATAAGAGCATTTACTAGCAACCAAAAGTAGAGCGATTTAAAGCTGTCAGTGTGAGCACTTCAAAAGTGAATCAAAACTCAAGACTCCATCGCTAAAATTCAATTACAAAGTCTCATTTAACCTTAGTGGGAGCAAACAAAAAGTAATAACCATCATTCTAAGTTGTCGCTTTTAGCACTTTTTGTGTCCAAGAACTTTGAGGGATACAATATGTTTTTCTCTCTCTTTCTGGTCTTATTTTTATTTTCTTATTTGTGTGAAGCAACAGACAGTAAGGACGAGGAAATCAAAGTTCCTAAGAGGCTCTTCCTGGGTATGTACTGATGTAGTGATACCTGATTTACGATGATACCTGTACTGATTTATTTTTTCCCATCATCCACCAAGCTCATTTCCTCTCTCCCCATATCTTAGCTAATACCATCAGCGCTGATCAGGGCCAAACTTTAATCATGCCATTCATTTACAGCTCTTTATTAACACTAACATTTCTCTTGCATGTGTATGAAACAGTATTTGATATGTATTTGACACTGACTGAGATTAAAAAAATGCTTGCATAGAAATGCATGCTTGCATGTGTTTCATTGTAGAAAAAGGCTGTTAGAAATGTTGCATTTGTTTTATTGATGTGCTTGCTTATATTGCAGTGTTGCATGCAAATACATGGAATAATTAATGATAGTGTTAATTATTAATGAATGAATAATTAATAATTGCTTTCCAGTTAAGATCAGTTCATTTATGGCTCACAAGAACTAATAGTAGTCAATCAAAAAACACCTGTGTCTGTGGTTTTGACAGCTGAATGGAATAGTGGTCACTAAATTAAAAGTATTACCCTGTTTAAGTCTTTTACTGATTTAGTTTTATTATGATCTAACCCAACATAACTGAATAAGAGTTTTGCATGGCTTTAGGTTCTGCTCTGATTTAAGATTGCAATGACATAATGATGGTCTGATAACTCCATCCTACAGGTCATGCTTAGACTGGCACTTGTTTTCCTGTTTAATATTTTCATTGGGGTGTTGTTCTGGGTTTGTTGCTCTACGTGAACAGCAGGTGGCGCTAGTGAAGCGCTTAAAATTTGGTTCCTGTTATATATTGCCGTACAGTCCTATCCTAATGTATCACCTAAATGGATACCTAAATTCAGAGTTTCCGTGTGTGCCTCTTTACTGTAAATGCAGATCTTATTTAAATAAATTGTGCATCTTTAGTGTCAGTTCCTTTGTGATAGATGTAGGAAAATGTCAAATGTGCTGAATGGAGTTGATTTTAGCCTCAGTTGCTGTTCTCTGTGCTTCAGTTTTCTTTGGTTATGAGGCAGAGCTGCTATGAATGAGGCCTCCTCTCATGCATAACTTAACTGAGCATCTGTGAACATTGTCTTCAGTCATGCTGTTTTTGCTCCTTTCACTACTGAATCCCACAACAGAATCAGACTAGCTTTGTTGGAAAGGAAGGAAAATAAAAAGTACACCTCAACTTTGATTCTTCTGTAGTGGAAAACAAAAGAAATATTTTAGCAGAACATCCAATGTTTTTCGGTAAAGTAAATACATAAAAGAAGTGCTTATAAACTATATTTCAGATCTGACATCTTTATGTAAGAAACAGGCTGTTGGCTTTCATTTTAGCTCTCAAATCTCAATTGTGCTGGCACATAATTAATGTTGGCTCTTTGTGTTTGGTCAAAAGATGTAAGAAAAAGTGAAGACATGCAGTGTTTGATGTTTCACTGAAGTGCAACCTGGTGCTCCTCATTGTGAGGTGCCAAGTTGGATTATGTGCCTGTGTGAACGTTCTTTTGAGATTAATATCTATTAACGTTATTGTCCATTTTTAGTTACTGATTAGCTAAAATTACTGTTTGCAGTGTTGTATGACTTCTAAATAAAAGAGCTTAGCATAGTTACATTAGCATAGGTCTTCAGGCAAAGACAGTAGGTACACAAAATCAGGCCTGTTTTTATACCAGTTAATTACTTTTGATTGGAATGGTATGGTGTATTGGATAAAGTATTGTCTAATAACTAAACATTTACAGGTTTTAACCCTGAACAGGGCAATCTATGAGCTATAACCATACTGCCCTCAATCAGTGTATTTACCTCAGAATACCCAGGTTTAGATGATCCATATTATAAGTGTACTGTAAACCTTTTTTGATAAAAGAAAAAGCTATTTTTGACAACATGCCTCCAGGCCCTGTAAATTCTTTGGTTTCCCAGCATGCTCTAGACATTTTGTGATCTCCTTTCAGTGGCTCAGTAATGTTGAGATCCAGCACTGTCACTCTGGACTGAGGGATACATATGCACAATCATTATAAAAAGACCTCACACAGCCATTGATCCTTCTGAACAGGATAATTGGCGTTATTCAGTTATTATTTTGCTTTGTGGAATATGCTCAGACATCTGTTACACAGCTTCTATTGGGCAGTACAAAAGAAAGAACAAAACACAAAATTATAATCCCTCTTTATTTTTTACATTCTGTAAAGCATCTTACAGATTTTGCAAAAGGTATGTAAACCTATAAGCCCCCCACTGTATGTCCTGGAAAGATATCAGTTTTCTGCTAGAGAGACTTTTTTTATTTAGTTGTAACTAGCTGTAGATGAAAAAGTAGATTTATTGTGTTCTTTTTCTCACATTGCAGCACTCGCTCTATTGATCATGTGTGCCGGGCGGCCTTTTTCCACACCTCATTAGAGGTGTTCAGGAGAGGCTGAGAGGTGTTTGCTAATTGCTGCTTTGCTCCAGATCTCATTGATTGAATGGAACTGAGTAATAGAGGTGTGCTCTAATCCATGCAGGGTTCAAAGGTCAAGCTGGAGTGGGCTGTTAGCTCGTTGTGGGCTGAACAAATGGAGTTGTCTGACTGCTCTCTGTCAAGTCTCCTAAATAATACCCAACCGCTCAATAAGTCGGAGTATTTATTGTAGCACTGTAGATTGCTTTCAGGTCACACGTTATCTTTCTGTATCACTCACCCAGATGTCATTATGTCCATCATTTAATAGTGTTTTTTCCAGAGTGATGGGGTCTTTGTGGTTGTGCAGTAATGGAAGTAAATGGTCAGCCCCTCCCACAAGCAATCTCCGCTCTGCTACATTATCCCTGCTGGTGACCACAGCAGCCCTAATTAGCATCTAATCACTATATCCTATCCTGGGAGTATTTTTCAAGAAAAGTATTTTTCTTGAAATTTCCTGGAATTGATTGGCTTTGATTTCACAATAATCTACTGTGGTCTCATTTGAAAGCAACATAAACATAAACATTTATTTTTCACTGTTCTAAATCAGTTTGCACAACAAAAGTGTTCAAACTGATCAGCAGATGCAGTTAAAAAAACATGCATGATGAGCTCACTCATATTTACTGGATGGTACAGTAAAATACCTGTAACACCTTTTTCTTAAAACAACAATATTCAATTACATAGTCATATGCTTATCACATCATTTCCTCATGACATAAACATCTTTTTCCGAGTGTATATGCCCTGTCAAAACATTAGCATAATTAGCTAATTAGAATATCAAATTTCTTAAAATATGTAAATAGAAATTAATTAATAAAAGAACAATGTTGATATTAAGCAAATATTTTAATAGAGCAAATATTAACATATAGCTATATAGCCTGAAATTAAAGTATATTGAATAAACAGAGAGCAAATGATTACTATTACTATTTTATTTTTGTATATTTTATATTGTTGACATGATCAAAGCATGAGAAAAAAAATTTTTGCACTCAAGCAGCAACTGTTTTACCTGTCAAAAGTGAAACACAATCACATCAAGTTCTGTTCCCTGTTTTGGCAGCTGAAATCAGTCGGCGAACAGGGCTGACAGTGTCTTAGTCCAGTGTTTGATGAGGAGTGTTGTTTAGCTACTTTTGATGCTTTTCCAAATTGTGCAGCAGTCCGTACTGGAGAGAGTTTCAATCGAACAGATTGTGTGGATCTGGATAAAGACCAACCAAACCTGTCATTCATTTACACACCCAGAGGACTCCACTTCTTTCCATTTCACTTAGCTGTAATTTAAACAGGAAACTGATGGATATCTCTTGGCATGTGGGCTATAGTCATGCCGTAAGATAGACGGGGCGACAAATGGCACTGCTCTCTTAACATGTCAATCATTTTCAGCCCCTGGCTATGGGCAGCTTTTTCTTCAGTAAATGGATGGATTGAAAGCCGAGGAACAGACTCTGAGGAGTGTTTTTAAAAAAGCCGATAGGTTGCTTTAGGAGTTCAGAAAATGTGCACTGATGTGACGTGAGTGTTTTGCACTGCATGTTTTGTATGTGTGCTTGGGTTTGTAAAAATCTGCTCAGAATCACTAAAATACATGTGCTTAGATGAGCTAAACCTTTTTATTTTGGTCAGCTTTGCCTGAGGATGCATTAAAATCTCGCTTCACCAGAGATTTCATGGTATATTTTTGAGACTCCTCTGTTGCTGATGTAGTATCTGTGTTTTGCAGTTGTTACTGTGCGTATAGGTCTGTGGGTGTGAGCAAAAAAAGAGGACAGGCTTGGTGGGGTTGCTGTTTAAACACAGTGGCAGTCTATTCCCACATGCTGCCTCGCTGGCAGCAGTGATACGTGAATGCACGGTGGGGGAAATCTGTGGCATGGCGCTCAATAGACACAACACAGAGTGGCACGCACAACTGTCACTTTGATCCAGCCTTCTCAACCCACACTGCCTCAAGCGCTACACAAACTTTACCTGAACACTGCGCCCTCAAACACACACAGACACACATACAGCTTTACTTGAGTCCTTCCCCACACAAACAGAGCCTTCACCCTGAGCCTTCACACAGCACCAACACTGTGTCCTCACGCACACAGTCTTTACCTGAACACTATGCCCCCTCTGTCAAACACACCAACACAGCCTTTACCTGAGCCCTGTGACCTCACGCACACACACAGCTTTTACCTGAGCATTGTGCTCCCACACACACAAGCTTTACCTGAGCAGTGTGCTAACACACAAAAACATACAGTCATGTTTATACAGCTATCTTTGTGAAGACATTCATTGGCACTCTATAATCTCTAGCCCTTACCCTAACTATCACAACTAAGTGCCTAACCCTTACACTAAACCTAAAACTTACACTTAACCTTAACCTAATTCTAACCTTAACCCTAAAGCCAAGTCTTAACCCTCAAACAGTCTTTAAAGGGGTGATAGAAAATGAGGCCCAGCCAAAATGTACTTGCTTTATCCTCTTTGTCCTCACCCCGATAGTCTAACTAACTGGTCACACTGATGCTCACAAAGATAGATGTACAAGTGTGTGCACACACATTGGCATATGTAGTTTATGAGGACTCTCTGTAGATGTGATGGTTTCATACTGCACAAACTATATCCCATCACCCATCATCAAACAAAAATAATCATTTAGTATGTTTTTAAGCAATTTAGTTTGAGGACAAAGGAAGTGAAACCATGTAAACCTTGTTACTAAACCTTGTTACCATGTTATTATACACAATTGTATAATGTATACACACACATTTATATATATATACACACACACACACACACACACACAGCATTTACCTGAGCCCTTCCCTTCCAACTCAAACCGGGCAAGTGTAGACACTGCAATAAATTTGAAGATTGTTTGAAATCTAGTTCACCTGTGCACTGTCCTGACAAACAGGAAAGAAAAGGCAACAGACAATGAGAGGAAAACAAGATGTGGGAAATGAGAACCACAATTCTGAAGGTGTAGGCAGACTTATTTTATTACTTGAGCATTTTCTAACATTTAAGCATGAAGGGCTTCCATTAGATAACCTCTGAATAACGTAATTTATAAAATGTGTGCAAGAAATTAAGGTGTTGTCAGTTTAGTATTTGCATGTGTCAAACAGTGTTTTGCTTAATATTAAAATATTAATTGGAATCAATTCAGAACTGGTTGATTTGTTTAAAGGTTTTTGAGTGTAAACTAAAAATATTCTGGTCATTTCTGCAGTGACGATCAGCTGTAATAACTCAGAGCTCATGGTCAGTTTGTCCTGAAAATGTTGTACTTTATTACTAAAGTTATTAAACTTATTATTAACTAATATTGTTATTACTAAACTTACTTATTAACTAAATTTCAGTTTTAATTTAATTAAGGTAATTTACTCAAACATTTAAAGAGCTTAAAGAACTGTAAATGTCTGTTTAAAAGGTAATCGGGTCTGTCAGAACAGATTACTGAGGGGCGGTACATTGTAAATAGCCCCTGTACCAAATACAGTCCCACTCCGGCCCTGTTGCTGTTCATTTCAGACCTGCTGATTGACGTCTGGCGTCAATTCACACAGGTAGTATCACAGACCTCCTGCTGCGTCTATGCCCAGATGCACTTGTTTTTCTTTTCCTCCAGGTTGCAGTTGTTATCTGTGTGTTCCAGACGAGCCTGTTCCCAACAGTGATGGTTGCCACATGGAAGACTATTCACAGCCCATAATTTCTCATACAAGAGTGCCCACTGATGGGTGTGAGACAGGGGTGTGATGTGTGTTCTCATTGTGTTGTGGCACAACGCTGGAGAAAATTTATGCCATGCACCTTGACAGACCATGTACACATGACACATTTGGCATATTTGAAGGAAGTCTATAAATAAACCGCCAAAAGCTTTGGTTTCATAGTAGAGCTACAAAAGAAGAGAGTTAAAGCCTCCTGTGAAAGGACAGTGTGTGTTGGTCAGTTAGAGATGGTGCTTGGATTCCCTGGAGGGTGTGAAAGCACCTTATAGAGAAAACATATAGCATCACTAAATCACAGATGTAGCATCACTAATGGTGTCTTTCTTAGACATTACATGTACTTACTATAGTAATAAGAGTTAATAATGCATAATTACTTGCAACTAACGCTAAACCAAATCCTAACCCTAAAGTAAGTACATGTTGTTAACGGCAACAAGGACACCTTAAAAAAGCATAACCTAATGTTGGAAAAAAGTTTGTGTAGGGAGGACTGTGGCAACTAAAGCAGCTCATTGTCTGACACATTTATGAAAAACTATTATATATTATAAAGTTGCACTTTATTTAATGTTATTGCACTTTTTACCTGCAGTATACGTACTTAACCAAATGCTAGTTATTGTCTGCCAGAAAAAAAAGTCACAAATTAAGTTATCATTCAAGTCTATAGCACCAACAATATGGAATTTCTGCTCCGTAAAACTCAACTTCTCCAAACAAACAGACACTGAACAAGCTTCAGGGCTTAAAGTCTTTAGAAAGTTTACCTGTGTATGAACAGGCTGCTTCTAGTCCTCCCTGCAACTGGCCAATTGTCAGGATGTCATTTTCTACATGTATATACTGTGTGCCAACTGTGTAATTACCTAACCCATGTTATAGACACCATAACTAAAGGCGGGAGTATCACTTTTTTGACCTTTAAACAATGACCTACAGCACCTTAACAACCTGCTAGAAATGCCCCTGCAAACCCTCAAATCTCACTTGCAACTGCAGAATAATGTCTTCGCAACCCTGTAGCCACATGACATGAAGTAATGGAAGCAGCAATTATTTTTTGTGTAATATGTTTAAGAATATTTTTACAGTTCCATCTGCCATGTTGTTTGGACAGGTGTCTGACACACTAATAGCTGATAACTTCAGTTATGCAGCCTGCTATATTTGAAACCTACACAAAAGATTATATCAGTCTTGCAATTAAAATATCATACAAGTCACACTCATCCATTTTCTCATCTGCACTTTTATAATGTATCAGTCAAAATCCACATTACGAAATGCTTGCTTAAGCAACCCCTTCCCTCCTCGAACCAGCAACACACCTTTCCTCCTGGAGCTGCAAACAAAAGCTCATTAATTGATCTGATTTGTGAAATGTCATCTGAAATGTCACTGTCGTTAATTATCAATACTTCAATAAATCCTGTTGAAATGTCATAAACTGGCCATCATTGTGTTCTGATGGAGCATCAGCTAACATCTGCCAGGCCTGAATCAACGTCTTTGGAGTCATCAAACTGACAGTTCAATAACATTTTTCCACTGATAACACTGCTGGTTTCATTTCTGTGCTACCTCAGACATTTACAGGAGAGTCTTATGACACAGGAGCATGTCTGAGTTATATTTCACCCAAAAAGTATATTGCTTGTATCTGTTTTGGTCACCACAATTGATTTTGTGGTGAAATGTGACCCGGACATGTTTTTGTGAGATTACAGATTGTCTGTGTGATTTTAAAAAAGTGAACATTTGTTCAGTTGTAATCGCAATAAATCACAGAGGCTTGTGACATGATTAAACGTTTGTAATATTTCTATCCCCTGACAAGCTCAAACCTCATTTCTCAAAATGAATATGTACAGAATCACTTAGACATAAGATGCTTTATAAGCCATTTTCATTATTGAACGTATAATTTATTTCCTTTTCAAAGGTGCTGAGATTTGCTTCCTCTTACCCATAATGCACATTCAGATGGGGTGTGTTGACCTCTCCCATTATCCACTTGTCAGTGTAAAGCATTGCCTTATGGAAATTAACGGCAAATTGACTGAGAATTGGTTGAGAACAGTGGTAAGAAAATACCATCAATTTTAGCAAGCACCAATAACTGAGGCAAACAATGACTGCCGATATCACAGTTTTGGATGTAAAACACTAAACACACAGATCTGGGCTGTGCATTCCCTTACATGGTGTTTTCTAAGCACAGCTGGCAGACAATGAGAGGCACCCCAAGCTATAATTTGTTTCTTGTCCCTCACTTTGTTACTGAAGATATGTTGGAGTCTATATTCCCAACTTTAATCTTGACACATCAGAGCCGTGCTGTGGACTTTGTTCTTCTGTGTCATTCTGTTCTCTTTCAGCTTAGTCCCCATGACCTGACATTTCCTCATGCCATCATGACACTCTTGATGTCACTGTGGCCCTTATGCTTTGGTCTTGGTCCCTGCTTGTCTTTTGTTGCAACATTTCCATTGCTGCCCTAAAACAGAGAAGGATTTTATCTTGATAACTGATGTTAAAGCTCCCAGTGGCCTTTTGATTTGACAGGCAAAGGACAGACTTGCAGGCATATCAGCTTTTGGAGGTCAGGCTCACAAGGTCTTCTCTGAATTCTGCTATACAAAATTATGATTCAACTCCATACTAATATACCCAACAATTTATGCATTTGTGTACATTTTGCAGTGTTTATAAAAGCAACTGTTGAAAGGAAGAACCTGAAAAACACAGTTTTTACCTAAATAAGTGGAAAAACCAAATCTTTGTTTTGAAATAATTGTTTAATGTGTTTTTAGAAAATGCTAACTTTCAGAACTTGATTTCAAATACTTCAAAGCCATTTTTTAAAAATGAAAATTGCTTATTCAGAGCTTGTACAACTTTTGAAATATCTAATTATTACTATCCAAAAATGCTTCTGTTAATTTAGACTTTCAACAATGGAAGTGTTTCATACATCTCTAGATTTAAATGCTTGTTGTGTTCTTCTGAACCCCAGACTTCGACTGGAAGTACTTCTGGTCATGGAGTCGTTTCATGGATTACCTGCAGTGTGTTCTGGCTTTCACTGTGCTGGCCACCTACCTGACGTATCTGCTGCTGGACTCAGTTCTGTTTGTGGAGACTCTGGGTTTCCTCGCTGTATTCACTGAGGCCATGTTGGGAACTCCACAGCTATACTGCAACTACCAGAACAAATCCACTGAAGGCATGAGGTCAGTACTGCTGAAGATCAGTGTTAAAGTTCTAGCACATAAAGATAAAAAGGCCATATGCAGGAAACAGCCACATTGCTTTTTTTAATGAAAGTTAAACCATTAAAACCATCAAAAAATATATATGTTTATATGTATATATGTATATGTGTATATACCATAGTATTGAGATAAACCATGGTATTTAATGATTGCCATGCCATGTTTTGTGTTTTTTACATAGTATGCATACAGAAGTTTTGTCATGGTATTTTTTAATAATTTTATTTGTAAAGATTTTATTTGTCACATGCAGTGGTACACCACAAAATGTTTTGAAA